>WBNM01046157.1:129547-174822 GCA_013399055.1 Ramphastos sulfuratus
TCCCCCCCCCCCCCCCCCTCTGGATTAACACAACCAATTGTTTAATGGCATAAATAACTGAAACATCAAGGAATCCAAATCCTGAGAATTTAGGACAATAAAAATGGTACCAGATATTCCCATATTTTAACAGATAAGTCCTTCATAATAGCACCATTAAAATATGTTACACTGTGGTAGGTTAAAATTACACCCAAATTAAAATCACCAGACTAACTCAGAAGATTTGGATGCAAAATGAAGCTAAATATTTACAGCAAGCTAAAATCTAAAAGCATAAAACACAACATACATGTATGAAAACATATTTACAAAGTAGAGACAACACAGGGACCCTCTTAAGGACCCCAAGCACCCTTCTGGACAAGCCCAGAGGGGTTTCCAACAGCCTTCTTCCCCCTCCTCCTCCTTTCTCTCTCTCATTACCTCCCAGACAGCTTGTGCCAGCAAGGAGGTCAGGACAGAGATAAGGGCTATGCAAAGCAGAGTTGCAGAGGACAGGAGCGGAGAAGAAAGAGACAGAATTGTTTATGCAACTGAATTTTATCCCCATTAGCAAGCAAATGGAATCATATAGATTTATCTTTGGTATTCTTTTTGCATCCAATAGCCAATTATTTAATTTTTTACTTCCCCCACCCCCATTCAATGTCTCTGCAAAGTCGATCCCTTGTTTACAGTTAGACACGAAAAACCTAAGCCTTAAACCATAACATACACTAAGTACCAGGAAAGACTTGAGGTGATGAGGAGCAGCACTGAGTGTTATGCCTTTAGCTGATAGCCCTGGGATATTCAAAAGGAAAGAGTCTCTTCAGAGATTCATAGAATGGTTTGTATTGGAAGGAATTTTGAAGATCATCTGGTTCCAACCACCCTGCCATGGGCAGGGACATCTTCCATTAGACCACATTGCTAAAGGCCTCATCCAATCTGGCACTGAATACCTCCATGGAGTGGGCATCCATGACCTTGCTGAGCAACCTGTTCCAGTGTCTCACAATGCTGTTGATAACAACATCTTAAGCTTCAGCTCTATGGGGGAATACAAGGAGCACTTAGCAAAGAGGAGTGCTGCAAGGGTCATAATGAATATGCAAGTGGGCTAAGAGCACAATCTCTTGTTTTCTGATACCAGAGCTGCTGCATGGTCTCCAAAGCAGTGCTCTAAGATCTCTTTCGTTTTTGTGATTTGTGTGAAGCAATATGCACATCTTTGTGTAGAAAACAGCAAATCATAACATGTAGTTCAGATATGTTTGCATTTTACTATGCATGTTTGGAGTATAGTTTCTTAATTACTTTTAAATAAGGACTTTTTACAAGGGGCTGTTGTGATAGAATGAGGGAATGGCTTGAAGCTTGACGAGCAGACATTCAGACTGAGGAAGAAATTCTTTCCAGTGACGGTGCTGAGACACTGGAACAGATTGCCCAGGGAGGTTGTAGATGCCTCCTCCCAGAAGGTGTTCAAGGCCAGATTGAATGAGGCAAATGTGGGCAGGGACATCTTCCACTAGACCAGATTGCATGAATAAAATTCAAAAGCTTTCCCTCAATATGACATTTATGAAATATAAAGAACTTGAACAAATAACTTTTCAATTACTTTTCCTAATGCATAGAGATATAAATTATTTTAGGAAAAATCAGCTGAATAAACAGGCTGTGAGGTCAACATAGCATTAGAAAACTTTCTGCGATTTCCTTTTGAAAAAGTGTCCTGCTCTAACCTGCCTATAAGAAGGTCCACTAAATTTATGTGAGCAGGAGCATACTGAGGAATAAAACCAAATCCGAAAACTCAACAAAATTAATTTATGGGCTCTATAGGGATTACAAATCTCTTTCACCACCTTTGTTTACAGGAACAACTCCCCCAGAAATGTATTGGAATGCTGAAGTGTGGAGAGCACCAGGACTGCTTTCAGTTTATAGAAGGGATACAGTTCAAGGTTGAATGATTTCAGGGCATAAAATTATTTGGAAAGACAAATCTGATTTTGACAAAGCATACAAAAATACTCTATGATCAGGTCATTTAAAGTGTCCCAACTGAATTTTGATGAACTTGCCACCCACAAAAAGTCTGGTTTTAGAGAGAGTGCTATGTATCTGCTAAGCATTAATGTTTGAATGAATGAATGCATCTCTAATGCCAAGAAAAGAGAAAGCACTTTGTTTTTTTCAGAAGCTGACTCATCACATATTGTTTTGAATTCCACATATGACAGCTTGCTTTTTTAAAATCTTTTTTTAGTTAAAATGTTGCTTACTTAAATAGCTATTTTAGTAAGTTTAAAATGACACACAGGATTAACTGACAGCTTATGCCTTTTCCTCTCGACTGTTTAAATGAAAAAGGCCATTGGCCTTTGAAAGTTTCTTACTCCTAGGTACCTAATCCATATGCTTTCAGCAAAGAGATGATTGTTTTGATATAAACCTCAGAAAAAAGTCTCTTCCCAATACGAGGGCTAATTAAAACTCTGCAATAATAATACTAACTATAGAATACATTTCCTTAAAAGAGGGAAAAAAACCTCTTTTGTGAAGAGTTCAGTTTTTTTCATCATCAAACCCACACAATACAAATATTACTTACATGCCAATAAAGGATGGCTTTAAGGAGAATAGAAGTGTGAGGGGACTGTGTTTACTCACCTCAACATGCAGACTGGAGTCAATCTTCTCATTCAGGCTGGATTTGGTGCAACCATTCTCATTTTACAATTATTATTTACACCTTATTTATGGCAAAAATCCCTAGTCATAAAGCAGAATCCCATGTGCCTGGCACTACACAAACATGAAATTAAAGCTCAGGCTTCTCCAGATTAAAATGCCAGGCTCCTTCAAAGCAAGATAAAAATACCATCAAAATTTTATTAGAGTAACTCTTTCATGCTGTTATCATCAGGTAATCTGGCATTTGTATAATGGTCTTTACAGATTTATAAAGTATTTAAGGCAAATAAGACACAAATCCATAAAGTGTGCAGCAGGAGGTGAAGTATTCTTTAACTCTTTTCCCATGAAAAACCTACATTCAAACCGACTTGGTCTCGTTCGCCTTGCTTCTTCTAATGTTGTCTTTCCAGAGCAGAAAGTATTTCTTCAGTCTAGAAGCAACAGAAATAATTATTTAGGGATGGAAATTTTACAGACCATCAGACCTGCCATTGCAGGGGCTCATTAACAGCATGCACACTGTTGGGAGACAGATGCAGATCTACGTAGCCTGTTTCCAAACATTGCCTCTACACCTCTTCCTCAGTCTGGGCTGATGTGTGAGAAGTGTAGCTAAAGCTGAGAGGCCTGTTGTAGTACACTAAGTAAATCACAGAATCACAGAATTAACCAGGTTGGAAAAGTCCTCTAAGATCACCAAGTCTGACCTATCACCTAACACTTTCTAATTAACTAACCCATGGCACTAAGTGCCTCATCCAGTCTCCTTTTAAACATCTCCAGGGATGGTGAATCCATCACCTCCCCAGGCAGCCCATTCCAATATCCAATCACTCTTTCTGTGAAGAACTTCTTCCTAACATCCAGACTAAACCTGTGTCCTCTTGTTCTGTCCCTGGTTGCCTGGGAGAAGAGACCAACCTTTGCTTCGCTACAACCTCCTTTCAGGTTGTAGAGAGCAATGAGGTCTGCCCTGAGCCTCCTCTTCTCCAGGTTAAACACCCCCAGCTTCCTCAGCCTCTCCTCACAGGGCTGTGCTCCAGCCCCCTCACCAGCCTTGGTGCCCTTCTCTGGACATGTTCAAGCACCTCAACATCTCTCTTGAAATGAGTGGCCCAGAGCTGGACACAATACTCAAGGTGTGGCCTGACCAGTGCTGAGTACAGGGAAAGAATGACCTCTCTGGTCCTGCTGGCCACACTATTCCTGATACAGGCCTGGATGCCATTGACCTTTTTGGCCACCTGGGCACACTGCTGGCTCATGACTGCCAACCGGTACCCCCAGGTCCCTTTCTGCCTGGCTGCTCTCCAGCATTAGTATTACCTTGTTTTAAACCCAAAGATAAGCATCCTGAATGTACCATAATTGCACAGGCATTTTTGTGTCCAGAATAAATAGTACTGCCACTATCAGCTAACTGTGCCTTACATGAACTGCATCGAGCACCACTTTTGGCCAGTTAGGCTTCTTATAAACTTGTTCTGAGGACTTCCTATGTAAATTGGACCTTGGTACCAGGTATTTCTTGTTGGCATGTGCATTAAGCATGAGATAACAGCAAAGACCTTGAAAATAAAGACACAGGTTGGAAGCAAAGGGGCCCTGAATCCACAACTCACTGCTGGTCAATTACTGGGCAGGGATAAACACAACCCTCAAAAGCTGAGGAAACATTATTTTTGCTTTGAGAAGAGAAACAGACAAACAACCAAGTAAGGAAAAACAATAAAGAAACAAAGTAATAAACCTGCCAATCCAGCCAGGCTACAGGATAAAACATTTGCTGCAGCCTCCCAAAATATTTATTAAGCTTTTGCAACACCCAGCTCTGAGGCAGAAGCCAATTGTCTAGAAACAACACAACACATTTATAAATGAGGAGGATCCCCAGTGTGGTTGGGAAGGAAGAAGAGATGCAACATGTTCATTATCATTTCAGCTCCCCTTGGTTGACAGCTTTTGAGTCTTACCTCCTCAATCTCAGTAACTAAGGCAATCAAAAAATCTGCTAAACATCACATCAGCAATGTGGTACTGCATGCTCACAGTGAGAGACTGTGAAGGATTCACTGACTAATGGCTGATAAAGGATATGAACTGAGCATTAGCATAAAGTGTGCAGTTAAAGAATATGAGTTTAGAAAAATCTAGTTTAAAAGTTTAAAATTGACCTATCTGTCTTCTGAATATTCCCATTTCAGTAGTCTTTAATTTTCCAACTGACACATACATACACATGTTCAGTAACAAAAGAAGCTACTGGAATTCCGCAGAGCTATGTAATGCAATAAGGTCATCACTACTTTGCTTAATTCTTATGTGGAATATGGCAATGGCAAACATAAAACACAGTTTAAAATAAGTGTGAATCATAGAATGGTAAGGTTGGAAAGGACCTCAAAGATCATCTAGTTCCAACCCCCTGCCATAGGCAGGGACACCTCCCACTAGTACAGGTCACTCAAGGCCTCATCCAACCTGGCCTTGAACACCTCCAGGGAGGGAGCAGCCACAACCTCTCTGGGCAACCTGTTCCAGTGTCTTACCACCCTCACTGTAAAGAACTTCCTCCTAACATCCAGTCCAAACCTCCCCTCTGCCAGTTTAAACCCATCGCCCCTCATCCTGCCATTGCAAGACCTTGTAAATAACTCCTCCCCAGCCTTCCTGTAGGCCCCCTTCAGGTACTGGAAGGCTACTATAAGGTCTCCTCAAAGCCTTCTCTTCTCCAGGCTGAAGAGCCCCAAATCTCTCAGCCTGTCCTCATAGCAGAGCTGCTCCAGCCCTTTGAGCATCTTTGTGGCCTCCTCTGGACCTACTCCAACAAATGAAATTCATGATGCCATCATTGTGATGACTGATGCACACACAACCACCTTGCATGTGCCAATCCAACATGAGACACGGGGTCGGCTACCAAAACAGAATCATTTCTGGCAATTTTCTACACATAAAAGCCAAAACCAAACCAGAAACAAGAGTCTCCCAGTAAAAAGTAATAGAAATAACCCAATGTGTATGAGATAGATGCTTAATATTTAAGCAAGAGGTTACAATTCAGCAGCCATGTTTTTGCTGTTTTCAAAACAGCCAAAATTATGAGACAAATTCCCTACTAAAGATGTCCTTTTATTTCACACTATATAGTTTACTGCAAAGCATTCTATACAAGGTGAGCAATACTAGCTATTTATAGAGCAAATATAACTTGAAAGAGAACAAATTAACTTGCCTCCTAAAATGTGGTGCATTGAATGATATCACTAAAGATATCCTTACTCTTCCTAAGGTTAAAAAAGCAAGAAGAATCATAGAATGCTTTGGAATGGAAGGAACCTTAAAAAAAATAATGATAGAAAAGAGAATCTTCAGTCCCTTTACTGATTTAGACATAAGAAGCAAAAGGATTTTGAGTAGTCTTTAGGTATTGTGATTCTTGAATGCCTGTGGAATTAACACAGTATTGAGTTTATATTTTATAACGCAAAGATATTGAAAGCATTGTGTTTCAATTGGTTAAATTATTCCCCCCCCCCCCCAATTTCCTTACCTGAAATTGCAAAAGAAGTTAATGTTTAGCAGGTTAAAAAACAGATGCCTTTCATGTAGCCATTGTGGCACTGGTGTTGTTTCCATTTCTCCCAATTTATTGCCTGCAGAAAACTATGGGGAAAATAAGAAAAAAAAATATTAAAGTATTTTTCAAAATTAATTTGACAGCTATTACCAAAGCCAAAAAGGATGAATATTGATGACCTCAGTGGTGACAAAACTCACCATGCTTTATTTTGTCTACCAGTCTACCAATATAGTTTTTATTTGATTTTGAACAAGCATACAGCTCCTACATGGTTACTATTTTACATTTTAAGATGTTTCTATAATTTAAAATATGTCATTATGGAACACTACCCAGGAAAATAATTCAGGCAGATGTTCAAATCTATCCACAGTTAGGAAAGCCCCTCAGCACATTTTAAAAGCCATTTATTAAAGTTCACAGAATATTATTTTTGCTTTGCTTGTTTAAAAGAAGTGCTTTCACACAAAAAAATGTGAGGAGAATAAACCCAAATGTATTTATTAACTGTTAGCAAGTAAAACTGTGAAATATCAATTTCTTTTTATCATTACAAGGTACAATGCTAAATAAGAGGGCAAAAAATTAGACTTAAGCAACTTGGTTTAGTGGGAGCTTGGTATGGGGGTTGGAACTAGATGATCTTTAAGGGCCTTTCCAACCCAAACCATTCTATGATTCTATGACTTGTGTAAAGATCTCCCATACAATGTGGAAGGAATAACTACCCAGAGGGTAGGGATGCCATAACTTCTGCCACACCTTTCCAGTAGGCAAACAGCATCTTACAACTAAACCAACAAGAAGGTAAGCCAATATATTTTCATACTCCAAAGATAATGTTAACACCTGTGTGAAAGGTTATAAAATTTACAAAATTTAAATTAGCACAATTCCTTTTCAAATTCTGGACTAGAGTCTGACAGGGAAGGGCATGGTAAAGTGGCAGATGACAGATTCTTCATTATCTTTCATAGGAGTATAAGAGACAGATGACTGCCTAATGTGCACTAATTGGTTTGAGTGAGTACTTCTGCGGCTTAGCCAAAGCAAGTAGTAAATCTTTCATTAAATAAGTTTTGAAGCAAATCATTTTGTATTTACATCAAGACGATGCTAGAGCAAAAATTCTGAAGGCAAAGGAACAAGGATGTGGCTTTTTTTTTCTCCAGTCAGGTTCCCAGCATTTATTCTTTTCTTCTAGTTTCAATTTATAAAACCTGAATACTTCTACTAGCAGGGAAAAAAAAAAAAAAAAAAAAAATCTCCCCCATTTTAACAATAGTAATTGCATTAGTTCCCAAGATATGTCTGTAATTTTCTGACATTCAAATCATGTGTCTCGTGCATACAACAAAAAAAATTTTACTTCAGCATCCAGCAACAATCCAATTATGTAAATTATGCAATTATCACTTCTTCCATGCAAGTTTAGTGTCATACCAGTTCTAAAATTTACTGATGCTAAAGAGAAAGAGGGCTTCAAAGTTAAATTGTCTTCAAATGCATTTGAGAACTGATGAAACATCAGGCAATGTGGTGCTCATACTCTTAAAAGGGTTTTTAGTGCTTCTTTTAGGAAAATCAGTATTCTGTGCTCCTGTTGAGATGGATTAGCACTAATCTGACTGAACATTAACCTGGCAAGTAGATAAATACACCTATAAAGTATTTTCATTACTTTTCAGCTAAATTACCGAGATGATCCAACATACTGGTCATGAAATCACCAGTGCCATCGCGATGGAGAGGGTAGCTCAGAGCCACTCTCTCCTCAGCCTTAAAGCAGCTGTGGAATCTCATTCTGACTTAGAATTTTTTTTTTCTTCCTCAAAAGGAAACGTTGCTGTGACTAAACAAAGTCACAATAAGACACTGTGGGCTTACCTATTTACAATGCAAAGAGTAAGAGAGCAGAAAAAACAAAGACCAGTCACAAGCATTACCAGTTCCCATGTGCGACTGTCAGCAGAAGGTATGCCCTTGTCTGAGACCAAAACATGCAGAATGTGAGTGTAATCCCCATTATGTGTGGATTATTGGGTGCTAAATTTTGTTACCCATCTTCGGATACACTTAGTGTTATATTCAACTCAAAGCCAGCAGAGGACTTGTCTTTAGGTGGGACTGTTAAGCTCTTCTGCAAAGAATTACTATGGGACTACAACATGGTAATAAGTGAAAGGCAAAATGTTCTTTCTGTGGAAATGTCTGGGTTCATGTTGTTCTGTGTGCAGTACAATATGTTACCTTAGACACAAATGAAGCTGTAACAGTCCAATATGCTTCATTTTTCATAGCTGTATGTGTAGAGACAACCTGTAAATCATATGGGTTGTAAGGAGCTTTCAAGTTGTCCCTGTTTCGTTGAAGACAGTATATGAATTCTCCACTATCTTCTAGCAGCAAAGGTTTCTGTCAAAATAGAAAATTATTTTTATGTAGATATATAATTATTTCATGATTACAAGTTATATATCTATATATTTTACTAAGAAGATAAATATCCATAGATTCTTATAGCACAAAAATGACTGGGGGACTTGAGCATTTCCCCTATGAAGAAAGACTGAAGAGTCCTGGGGATGTTTAGTCTGGAGAAAAGAAGACTGAGAGGAGATATGATCAATGTATACAAATACCTGAGGGGTGGGTGTCAAATGGATGGGGCCAATCTCTTTTCACTGGTCAGCAGCAATGGATACAAATTGGAACATTCTCTTCAACATGAAGAGAAACTTCTTTACAGTGAGGGTGATGGAGCACTGGAGCAGGCTGCCCAGAGCGGTTGTGGAGTCTCCTTTTCTGGAGACTTTCAAAACCTGCCTGGATGCATTCCTGTGTGAACTACTCTGGGTGATCCTGCTTTGGCGGGGGGATTGGACTCAATGATCCCTGGAGGTCCCTTCCAACCTCTAAAGCTCTGTGATTCTGAGATAGAAAGCTTTGTAATAATACTGAATTGACTAGGGAGCTATTCTATTATTTTTCTATTATTTCTATTTTATATAATTATTTTTCAGTTCCACAAGCAGCTACTATGATACTACTATTTCTAGTTGAGAAAAACCTTGTGCAGCCCTGTTAGTGTTCCATTTTATTTATCCAACCTTTTGGTAACCAAGTTTTTTAATCTATCAAAAGTGATAAGCAATGTTAAGCTTAAAAAATACCATAAAGTTCTTAAGGAGCAAACACCTAATAGTTAAAGACTGTAGATATCGGTGGTATCTGACTGGTTTGGAAATGCATAATTACTACTGGAAGAAATTTTAAGAAGCATTGCAGTTGACCACAAGTTAACATTTTGCAGCCATATCTGTAGTCTCAAGGGATAAAAATCACAGAATCACAGAAAATTAGGGGCTGGAAGTGACCTTGAAAGATCATCTAGTCCAAGCCCTGTGCCAGGGCAGGATCACCTATATCATATCACACAGGAACACATCCAGGCAGGTCTTGAATATCTCCCAAGAGGGAGATATATAACACGTTTTGATTGTGTATCCAAAATATTTCACAACACTGTGCACATTGAAATCACTCCAACCTTTGTTTTTCCCCCATGATAAAGAATGTACAAAAAGTTATGATTAAACCAGATACATATCTGTCTGCCTTTGAATGTGCCAAACTGTTAAGAGAACACAGGCAATGTCCCATTTGGCTACCCCAAGAGTGGGCTGTCCAGTACCACTCACAACAAATACTGGCCTTGTATTTGGCAAATCAGTTCAGGGAAGACATGACCACAATTTGATTTAGAATCGTAGAATGCATTGGAAGGGATCCCTAAAGGCCATCTTGTCGAATCTCCCTGCGGTGAGCAGGGATATCTTAAACTAGATCAAGTGGCCCAGGGCCCCACTGTGTCTGACCTTGAATATCTCCAACTGGTTCCAATATTTCTCTACTCATTGCAAAGAATTTCCTCCTTACGTCTGACCTAAATCTACCGTGCTGTAGTTTAAAACCATTGCCACTTGTCCTACCACTACAGGCCCTTCTAAACAATCGCTCCCCAGCCTTCCTGTAGGTCCCCTTCAGATGTTGAAATGCATCTATAAAGGTCTCACAGGAGCCTTCTCTTCTACAGACTGAATGATCTCAGCTCTTTTAGCCTATCTTCAAAGGAGAGATGCTCCAGCTCTCTGATCATTTTTGTGGTCCTCCTCTAGACCTGCTTTGGGAGGTCTATGTCCTTCCTGTACTGAGGGCCTCCAGGGCTGGACACAGTACTCCAGGTGAGGGCTCACCAGAGGAAAGCAGAGTGGCAGAATTACTTCTCTCAATCTGCTGGCCATGCTTCTTATGGTGCAGCCCAGGATGTGATTTTCCTTCTGGGATGCAAGTGCACATTACTTACATTATCAGATTTAGTGCTAGATTAGCTCAACTACAGACAGCACTGTCTAAATACCAAGTTTAAATGTTTGCTATGGATGCAGAGATGGAATAAATATTTCTGGATACCTAGAATAATTCTGGGAGAATTATTGTACCAGCTCCTCCCAGAACTCTGACCATTGTGAAGTGTAATTTGCCTTCCCCTTTCTATTTCTGAGAATTAGAATTCAGCCCTGATAATTAGAATTTAGTCATAGATTCTCTTTAAACAATTTTTTATTTATTCTTAGGTCAATCCCTTTTTCTGAGGCCAACACTTTAGGCAAATAAATAATTCAGGTTTATAGCCAATATTATTTCTAGAATGGGTGACTGCACAGGATGTAAAGAAGGAAAAGTAAGAATCACCGTAAGTGTGAACTTCTGAAGTCTGGACACAGGAGTCTCTCTGGATAACCATTCACAGGGTGGTAGCTTTGTCTGCCAACCAAGCTTTCCTCGAAGCCTCAAAATATGCACTATAACATCATCATCAAGTGGTTCTAGTACATCAAGGAAAGGGAAAGAAGAAAAAAAAAAAACAAGCAAAGAGTGTTGGGTTTGTTTTTTTCCCCTTAAAGATAAAAATCTTTAGATTCATTGCACAAACCAGTCAGCCATTCATTCTTTAGTTTCATTGCATAAGCCTTAATACGTGTGGAGGATTAGTCTACTGTAATTCAAACTGAGTTAGAAGACATTGAAAATGTATCTTAGAAAGTCTTCCTTGGAAAAAAACCAAACCCAAAACTAACAAGTCATCAGATATTCCAAATCTGTCTTGCTGCAGTTAAAGACAGAAGCTCAACTGACTTCAGAGCTGTTTCAATTTCCAGTGGTTGTACACTTATGTGGTTTAATTTGCACATCAATTTTCAAAGTACTCAGTAGAAAAAAACATGACTTACTGCCCAAAGATTTCTCTAAATGATAAAAAAAAACTGAATTAATCTCAGCTAAACTAAAAGAATGGTGAAAATAAAAGGACAACAATAACACATTTCTTTCTGACATTGACAAAAATTCCTACTTAAATGGAAACATACTGTCCCTGTAGAAATGAGACCCACCTAGTCCTGCACAGAACACTCTCCCTGAACCAAAGGCTCTGCAACATTACAGAAAACAATTTGAAAAGTCCAGGAAAACACTAAAAATATGTATATTTTTTCCACAGTCTTTAATCCCTGTTAAAATTTACACAGGAAAAAAAAGTTTGCAGAGGAGAAAAAACAGAATCCAGTTTTCCAGCATCAGTGACTGCTATTTTTAATGGACAAGTGAAGGTCAGAATCTATTCTTCCTGACATTAATCCTGTGAGATAAGCAGGAAAGCATGACTACTTGTTACAAATCATTTAATTGAAAGAAAACTTACTGTGGCTAACAAAAACAGCAGTAAAAATCAACTGCTATCTGAAATTCTGCTTCGAGATCTGGTATTAAAAAAAACCCCAAACATCTGAATTTGAATACAGAGGATAAAAGTTATGAGCCTTTGAAATGGCTTTAAATGGATTTAAAATTCCAGCACTCTCATTTACATCTGTATCAGCTTTCCTCTACATGTGTGTTCTAAGGCAGGGAAGGGACTAGGAAAGACAGTAGGCACTGAGTACATTTCCCCTGGAATCAGTGTATATCTGAAGTAAACACACTGGCTGTACAAACGTAACTAACAATCAGGTCTTTCCCCTTGATGTTACAAACTCACATACCTGTTCTGTCGTAAGAATGACCTTTGGTTCTCAAAGACCTTTCAACTTTTGTTTCCTCACAAGTCTCTTTAGAGTAACTCTGTTCCAAAACAGCTGTTTGTGTTTCGACCTTTCCAACATTGTCTGCAACTGACACATTAAAAAAGGAAAATATTTGTCATTTTAAGCAGATCATTAAGCACAGTTACTTCCTAATTTTAGTTTTCCGACAACTTTACATTTCTGCAGTATCACCTTTCCCAAACACATTCTGATGATTTTGACAATTTGAATAGAGACATACACAGGATGCTATTTCTTTTTGTCTACAGCACATAAAAAACTTGCATTCAGCTCATCAGTGGACATTGGCTACTTCAGTATGGTTGGATAAGAGATGTAACGCTACCTCATGTGATACACAGGAAATGAAAGAGAATAACATTAACTTGGACTTCTGTCATTTGCTTGGCCAACTGTATCCTGGGTTGCACCAAAAGAAGCATGACCAGCAGGATGAATGAGGTGATTCTCCCACTTTGCTCTTGTGAGACCCCACCTAGAGTACTGTCTGGTTCTGGGGTCCTCAATGCAAGTAGGACCTCAAAATGTCGGAAAGGGTCCAGGAGGGCCATGAAGATGATCAAAGGACTGGAGCAACTCCCCTATGGGAACAGGCTGAGAGAATTTGGTCTGTTCAGCCTGGAGAGGAGAAGGGTCTGTGGAGTCCTTAGAGTAGTCTTCCAATACCTGAAGGGGACATACAAGAAAGCTGGGAAGGGACATTTTACAAGAGCTTGTAGCGATAGGATGAGGAGGAATGGATTGAATCTGGAAGAGGGGAGATTTAGACTGGATATTGGAAAGAAATTTGTTACAGTGAGGGTGAGACACTGGATCAGCATGCCCAAGGAGGCTGTGGATGCTCTCTTCCTGGAACCATTCAAGGTCAGGTTGGACAGGGCCTTGAGCAACCCAGTCTAGCAGAAAGTGTCCCTGTCCATGGCTGGGACATTGAAACTAGATGATCTTTAAGGTCCCTTCAAATCAAAACCATTTTATGATTCTATAAAAGAGAGAAAACCTGGACCACAGGAAAGAAGCACTGCTCAGCAACATCTAAAATCCTGGAGTCTTATCAACACTGTGTCCTAGCCATGAGTACAAGGCATAGCAACGTATGGACTACTTCAAAGAAAGTTAACTCTATCCCAGCCAAACCCAGTACAACCCTGTACTTCAGTGCCTTGTTTAACAAGGCACAAGTTTCTCAATTTATATTATTAATGTGCTAAAGATTTATAGGATACAACTGATTAAAAAAAATGTTTTCTACAAGTTTCATTCAAAGTCTAGCTCAAGAACTACCTGATGTAAATGAACTCCTGTTTGCAGAGCTGGTTGAATTCTGACCTGCTGAAGTCAGTTTGAAACTTGCAATGACTTTCAAAAAGCAAGACTTGTGATCACAAAGCCAGCAAGTCTTCATGACTAGTTTCATTTCCCTTCCATACAGCTTCCATGAATTTCTGTATTTTGCTTTAGAGAGATTAACACACTTCAAAAAACTCAAGCTGATTGGAGGACAATAGGAAAGACCATCATACATTGTTTTAATTTATGTCTGCTAGTAAAAGCATATGTGAAACCCATTACACAGCCTTCTCACAGCCTTTGAATAGTTAAATCTACACAGAAAATTATGGATAACTGGAACTTTTAAAATCCAGACTAAATGCATATTGTTATGCACTTTACAGTTGGCATAATGAGTTAAACTCAGTGTTAATCCATTTTTTCCTTTTGGTTTTCTAAGATGTGAAGTTTTTTCACCACCCACAATAAAAAGGTGTTATTTGCATCTCTGCAATGTTCAGAGAAAGAAGAGTGTTCTCTTCTAAAGGCTTTAGAGAGAAGGGCAGAGTGCATGGTCATGCTACAGCTGCCCACTGCAATATGGTATCTCACCAAATATTACAAGTCAAATAAGTCTCCTATTTTGGGCAGAAAACCAGAAAATTAACTATCAGGCCACACCTGAAGTACAACTGGAATGTTTGTGACTTACAGTACTCTGTTAGAAATGCACTGGAGCACACTAGATTTACAACTGTTTTGAAAAGAATTGTTACCATTTTATATAGCAGTGCACACACTTCTAGGGCTTAAATATAGACTTAGAATCATAGAATATTAGGAGTTGGAAGGGACCTCCAGAGATCAAGTTCACATCCCCTGCCAAAGCAGGATCACCAAGGGCAAGTCACACAGGAACATATCCAGATGGGTTTTGAAATTCTCTAGCAAAGGAGATTCCATAACCTCTCTGGGCAGCCTGTTCCAGTGCTCTATTACCCTTACAGGAAAGGTTTTTTTCCTACATGTTCCAGTTTGTATCTACTGGCCCTTGTCCTATCACAGGACACCAATGAAAGAGACTGGATCCTTCATCTTAACAGCCTCCCTTCAGATATTTTTAGACAAGGTCCCCTCTCAGTCTCTCTTCTACAAACTAAAGAACCCCAGGTCCCTCAGTCTCTCCTCATAAGACAAATATTCCAGTCCCTTAATCATCCTTGTAGCCCTCTCTCTCTCTCTACTAGTTCTCTGCCCATCTTGAACTGGGGACCCCAGAACAGTATTCCAGATGTGGTCTAACTGGGACTGAGTAGAGTGGGATGATGGAAAATGAGGTCATATCTTTTATTATCCCACTTTCCTTCGTTTTAGTTACTTTACCATTTACAGAAGATGAAGGCAACCTGCCAAAGCCTTGCTGCATTTCTTTGCAAGCAGCAGTTGTGGGAGCTGTATCTTTCAAATTCTCGTTCTCTGAGATCAAGGATGCTGGTTTTGTTATGCTGCTTTTTAACTCCATTGTCTCATGCTCTGACATGCTAGTAGGTTGAAAATTGGATTCTCCTCTTCCCTCCTTACATATTCTTGAGAGTCTAAAATTGAAGAATGCATTCTTTAAGGAAAAAACCAAACCCCGAAGATTCAGTCATACAGGCAAAACAGAAAAATCAACTGAAACACAACTTGGATAATTGTTAGCACTTACGACAAAGATACAGTGTGACACAGAATCAGTTTTATTCCTCTTGAATAAAATATACATTGAGGGTGGGGGAAGAAATAAAAACAAAACTACAGCTCTTGTGCTCTGAAACTATACAGGCATCAGAAGCAATATTACATAATGCCTGATAGTTACTTTCATTTGCCTCAAAATTCATTGAGAATCATAGAATCAACCAGGTTGGCAGAGACCTCCAAGCTCATCCAAGCCACCCTTATCACCCAGCCCTATCCAATCAATTAGACCGTGGCAGTAAGTGCCCCATCCAGTCTTTTCTTGAACACCTTCAGGGACAGTGACTCCACCACCTCCCTGGGCAGCCCATTCTAATGCCAATCACTCTCTCTCTGAAGAATTTCCTCCTCATATCCAGCCTATACCTCCCCTGACACAAAAGCTTCATTTTTTTAATCAAGGAATTTAGACTAAAATACGCCAAATGTGGTTTTAATTCAATGTCAAAAACACAGGAATGGAAGTTTGCCTGTAGAAAGGCCTCCTGTCTCTTGGGCCTCAGAAAAATACATTCCTTTCTCATCACCTGGATGAAAGGGAGAGGAAACCAAAAGATGAATGATGCCAGAATACTCTGGTTTAAGAGTTTCTAGAGCTTCCTGCCACGGGTATCAGTGGAAGATGACAGTACAAGGAAGTTCAAAAAGGGAGAAGACAAATTCATTGTCAACAGGTTCCTAAACAGACACATGGCAGCACTAAACATTCATAATACAGTAATGAGAAGGGAATGCAAAAGAAACGGACTGCAGATGGCAGACAGGCAGGCAGGCTTCTGTGGTCTCCCTAAACAGCCTCTACTGCTAATATCAGAGCATCTTGGGCTTCACTGATCCCACTGCAGCAATTCTTCTGGCAAGCATGTGTCACCTGTTCACCTTGTCATGTCACTTCAAAAGTTTTTTATGCAGTATTTGGAAGCAGTATGAACATTCCTTTAGGTTCAGTTCAAGACAATAAATGCTCCACAGTTAAGTCAACTCAGTCATCATATTCAACATTACATTTGAAAACTACAAATACAGGTCTTCTTTTACACAGGTGAAAGCAACAGTGTGTAGGAGTGCATTTGCATAGGTTCATGTTGTATATAACTTCCCTGCAACTAGGCTGAATTCCACTTGCAATGACTTCACTAGGACTTCTGCAGAGTTGCAGTGGCATAAATAATATCAGGTTACATTGCAACAGGTGGCAATCACAAAATTTCTAGCATCATGGGAACTATTTCATTTGGAAAAGACCTCCAAGACCACATGGCCATTAAACCATGTTCTGAAATACACTACCCACCCTTTTCTTGAACACCTCCAGGGATGGGGATTCCACCAACTCCCTGGGCACCCTGTTCCAGTACCTGACCACTCTTGTAGCAAAGAATTTTTTCCTAATCTCCAACCTAAACCTCCCTTGGCACAATTTCAGGCCATTTCCTCTCATTCTATCACCTGATACTAGGGAGAGGAGACTGCCCCCCATCTCACTCCAATCTCCAATGAGGTCTCCCCTCAGGCTCCTCTTCTCCAGACTAAAGCAACGCTGAAGTGCGAGTCCAAGTTCCACACAATTTGTAGGGAAGCAGTCAAATAATTTGGTAGAAGATACCCAATGCCCTTCCAAATTTTAAGTAGCAGGGAATAAAAAGTTTTTGCATACACATTTCCAAAACTCATGCCTTCTTCTTTTACTGGTGCTTTGTGTTGCCTTTTTGTGCTTGCTCTGTAAACTGCTGTGTGAAGAATGGAATATTTCTTGTCTATTGAGGATGACTGGGGAAAAAGGGCAGAGAAAAACATTCATTTCAATATCTTGAGGGAGTAGTTATATATTAGAATTAAACAAGCAAACCAACCAAGTTTTTTTTTTTTTTTAGTAACTGTGGAAAGCATTTTCAAAACCACAATTGACAGCTTAACTCATTTTTCTTTACAGATATACAGCATTTTCTGTGCATGAAAATTTAATTATTAAAAAGAATCTGAGTAAATGACTTAGAAGTAATTCTGCTCAGAGCACTAAAATTGCATTCTCTTATTTCCATCAACCTAGATCTGAAATAGTTGCAAACCTTTCAAAAACCATTCTAAATTTAGAACAACAAATCATTGTTTTTCAGAACACCTGAGTCAAACACTAAATCAATTGAAACCCTTTCATCAATCATGTAAATTAGACTAATTTGTGTGGATTTATAGAGGGCACAAGGGATTCACGTATATAAAATGTGGAGCTCTAATTCTGGTTATTCAAATTGCTATCATAAAAATGGAATTTTGGTGTCTTTCATGAATGATGAGAATAAACAGTTACAGTGGATAAGAAAAAGCTAAGACAGTGTAAAGCAGAATATAATGGCTCATGTCTGAAAGCTCCAGTTTGCTGCTGTGAGAAGATACTTAAGATAAGGAAGGCAAATTCATACTGTACCATGTTTGGTAAGAGCAATTGGAGGCCCTCCATTGTACTCTGCTTGAGCCAGGATCAAAATAAGGAGATTCTACTAACAACAGCAGATCTGTGTCAGAATCACAGAATGGTGGAGGTCAGAGGGGACCTGTGGAGATCACTAAGTCCAGCCTCCTTCCTGGAGCAGGTTTGCCTAGATCAGAGCCATTCAGGGTTTTAAGCAAGATGACTTCTCATCCAGATTTCTACGTTTTAATTGTTTCTCAATATCAAATCCTTCCTGTAGGAAAGTGCCAGAAGAGAAATAGCAGCCTCAGAAGTCTTCCCTGTGAGGTTCTTAGGAGATTTTCATTCCCACAACTGCCTAAGCATTAAACAGATAACTAAGATGTATTCACAGAATCACAGAATTGTTTTGGTTGGAAAAGACCTTTAAGATCTCAAGTTCAACCATTATCTAACTCTATCAAGTGTGATGCTAAACCACATCCCTCAGCACCCTATCTCTACATCTTTGAGACACTTCCAGGGATGGGGATTCAACCACCTCCCTGAGAAGCCTGTTCCAGTGTTTTAGAGCTCTTTCAGTGAAGAAGTTTCTTCTGATCTCCAAACTAAATCTCCCTTGGTGCAACTTGAGGCCATTTTGTCTCATCCTATTACTTGCTATTGGGCAGAAGAGACTGACCCTCACCTGGCTACAGCCTCCTTTCAGGGAGCTATAGTGAGTGAGGGTCTCCCCTCAGCTTCCTCTTCTCTAGAGAACCCCAGTTCCCCCAGTCACTCCTCGTAAGACTTGTTCTTCAGACCCTTCATCATCTTTGTTGCCCTTCTCTGGACATGCTCCAGCACCTCAACATTTTTGTTGTAGTGAGCGGCTCAAAACTGAGCACAGTATACAAAGTGTGGCCTCACCAGTGCTGAGTACAGGGGGACAATCATTGCCCTGGTCCTGCTGGCTGCACTATTCCTGATACAGGCCAGGTTTCTTACAATGTTTTCCCATACAAATTTAAAAGGAAAAAAAAAACCACAACCAAACAACAGACAAATCTGTATGTAAAAACACTGTAAATCTATGTTTATGCTATGCATATGAAGGTTGTGCACACAAAGGATATTTGTCTACTTATTAGGTTAAGACAAATCTTTCAATTTTTTTTCAGTTTTATAAAACAATTCTAACAGCTCAGCAAGGCTACACTTTCAGGAGTCACAATTGCCCAGACTCTTGAGTTTGTTCTGGAAGAGCACATGGAACAGCTCTGGATTTAATTTGTAAGTGCAGAAACTCACCCTGGCTCCTGGATCAGCAGCAACTGATCAGAACAGAACTTTTAAAAATCTAATTCTGGGTTTCTGGGCCCCCAGATTTAGAAGGGATTCAAGAATATCCTCAGTATTGATACAGGCTGGGGGATTGAAAGCAGCTCTGAAGAAAAGGACATGGGGGTACTGGTAGAAGAGAAACTGGACATAAGTCAACAATATGCACTTGCAGCCCAGAAGGCCAATTGCATGTTGGGCTGGATCAAAACAAGTGTGGCTAGCAGGTTGAAAGAGGGGATTGTCTCACTCTATCCTACTCTGGTAAGACCTCATCTGGAGTATGGTGCCCAGCTCTGAGGCCCTCAATACAAGAAGGCCATGGATCTTCTGGAATGGGTCCAGAATAGGGCCATGAAGATTATCAGAGGGCTGGAGCACTTCCCTTGTGGGGACAGGCTGAAAGAATTGGGACTGTTTAGCCTGGAGAAGAGAAGGGTCCAGGAATTCCTTTTAATTACATTTCAGTATTTGAAGGGGACCTACAGGAAGGGTGGGGAAGGACTTTTTACAAGAGCTTGCAGTGACAGAATGAGGGGCAATGGTTTTAAATTAGAGTAGGGTAGATTTAGGTTGGACATGAGGAAGAAATTCTTCACAGTGAGAGTGGTAAAATACTGAAACAGGTTGCCCAGTGATGTGGTTGAGGATTCTTTCCTGGAGACTTGATGTAGCTCTGGGCAACCTGGTTTAGTTGAAATTGTCCCTGCAGGGGAGTTGGACAAAATGGCCTTCAAGGGTCCCTTCCAATCCAATGCTATCTATGAAACATATATGCTTTTGTATTTAACTCTAAGACTACATGATTGCAATAGTTAACTCTAAGTCAGACTTCTAGTATAGCGAAACTATAGATAGCACTATTAATTGCAATTAAAATATTAACACAGTCTATTTTTTTTTTTAAGTGTATTCTCACCAGGTCACTGTTGTCTCCTACACTGCTGTCAACTGGTTCAGAGACCATACACTTGCCTTTCAGCATAAGCAGCACCTCTGCTCTCTCTGGTTCAAAACGGAGACAAGATACTAATTTTTCCTTCAGCATTTTGTTTTGGTCATCTCTCTGGGGTAGGTGTTCTTCACCCTAATAGTAACAAAATAACTATTGAATTAAATTTGCAGCAGAGACTATCTCCACACTATGGTCTCAGACTGAACTTCATCCTTGAGGTGCCTTTTTAGAAGTCAGGTGGTGTTTGGATATTTACTTCTGCAGTGTTTGAAGAGAAAGTTCACACAGTTGGCAAAATAAAACCAGTTACTTATATACGAAGTGACAAATTAAACAATTATTTACCATGAAAAATTAATAATGTAGAACTAGAAAGGCAAACACACGTAGTGCATTAATCATGACTTAGGTGAAAGAAGAATGTATATTTCTACAAGGACTTCTACAAGATAAAAAGTTACATGTATATACTATATACAATACATACGGAAAGTAGAAAAGAGCCTGAAAAGATACTTTGGAGATTTTTTTAAAAATACTAAATCCAGCCCAAAAAAGTCACCTAAAAATCCAGTTCAACAACCATCTGTGCTGGTTTGAGGCTTTGCTGTAAATATAGCTTTATCTCACTCCCAACCCATCTGAGCTGGTCTGGTAAATTTCAGCAATAGGGGGAGAGTTCCTTAACCCATCACACGATCATATCTTTTAGCCAGGAAGATATTAAGACAGAGTACCAAAGCATTGAATACCAAGATAGAAAAGAGGTCTTCAATCCTGACTTGCCAGTCTCACTCAGATATCATTTCAGCACAGTTTCCCAGTTAGGCCATCCTTTTCCATTCTCCCATATGCTTCAGAATCACAGCACCATCAAAGCCCAAGGCATATTTATACATAAAGTAATACAGCCATTAAATATTATAAACTCTAATTGGCATCTCTAGATACAAAAGCTTATTTGCAACAGCTAATTATGAACTCGAAATACAAATAAATGAAGAAATTAGATCAAACTAGATTACTGCAGATTGACATCTGCAAAATTAGAAGCAGCTCCAACTGAGTGGTAATAAACTCTTTATCCATAACAGCTAGATCCAAACAGACTACAATGATGCCTTGAGGTGCCATATATACTAATAATGCTATATAAGCAAAACATTCTAGGTACAGAAGCAGCTATACTAGGAATAGCCATGCAGAACTAATTAATACCTCTAACAGCAATACCTCATGTCTCTTCCAAGAATCTGTTACAGTTCTGGATAGACACCCTTCTAGCTACACCTTCAAGCTCCTCCAGTACAAGCCTGAGGTGTAGCATCACTGGGGAAAACAGAGGTAATGACGACTATGACACACTCATTAACTTTTAGAGCATAGCAAGATGGGAGAGCTAAAAAGGAAGGAAAACAGAAGACTAAAGACATCATTCATTTTCCTTGAGAAGAAGCAAAATATCAAAGTGTCTTCTGTTTTGGCATAAGGATCAAAATTTGTTAGTTAAATTATAAAAAATAATAATTAAAGGACTCAAATCATATAAAGGACTTGAAATCCAGCTGATGGCCAATTAAAATACTTGATCTTTTCAGCTGCCAGCAATAAAAAGCTTTTCTCTGAAAAAAAAAAACATAACTTGTTAGAGTGTCTACCCGTACTGCAGATACCTTAGCATACAGGCACTGAAATGCAAGTGTAAGTGTGAATGAAAACATGCAGGGTTGGTGCTGTAGTGAAGTGGGATGTCCAAGATACATCAGTGACATCCTCGCCAGTCATAAGAAAACATGTAATGGCTTCTCATAGCTGAGCTATGGTGCATTTTCATGAAACAAAACACAAAACCTTTTTAACTGCTTGTCCTCTTACAACAACATAAGCTCAAAGGCAGCCCAGAAATGCTAGGATATTCATACAGTAATGCTGCCAACAGTCAGCCCTTAGGCATTCCTCAAACCAGAAGTTGTACAGGTTAAGTAACCATCCACTGGTAGTTTATTTTGTTGCCTCGGGTCTGATTTGTTTTCTTACTGTCTTGAAGCATTCACTGGCTCTAACAGACATGGTCAGCTTTCTGTTTTCTTTGAGATTTTCCCCTCCCTCATTGCATTGGAGGCCTGTGAACAAAGGAAAAGGGGAAAACTAAGCTAAATTAGGACTCAACTAAAGAATCATAGAATGGTAAGGTTGGAAGGGACCTCAAAGATCATCTAGTTCCAACCCCCGGCCATAGGCAGGGACACCTCCCACTAGTACAGGTCACTCAAGGCCTCGTCCAACCTGGCCTTGAACACCTTG
This sequence comes from Ramphastos sulfuratus, assembly GCA_013399055.1. NCBI lineage: Eukaryota > Metazoa > Chordata > Aves > Piciformes > Ramphastidae > Ramphastos > Ramphastos sulfuratus. The sequence goes on from WBNM01046157.1 coordinate 151,993, forward strand.
AGGGAGGTTGTGGAGCATGGAACCACCAAATGTGATCTTCAATCACATTTGGTGGTTCCATGCTTCACAACCTCCCTGGGCAACCTGTTCCAGTGTCTCACCCCCCTCACTGTAAAGAACTTCCTCCTAACATCCAGTTTCAATCTCCCCTCTGTCAGTTTAAACCCATAAGAGGCCTACTTTTCCACTGCAGGTGACTGCTTTGCTCTTCATACATTCAGAGATTGATCCTGGCAAGCTTTCTTTCAGCACTGAAAAAGCAGCCAGAGCCCCTGAGCTTCACTCACCATATCCATGGCTGCTGACCTGGCTATAACCTCCCACCAGGAACAGGTGGATTGGACAGGACAGGGCCCCTGGCCCTGAGCAGCAGCCCTGGGGTCCATTGCAGGGGAGGGTTATGGAGTGCTGAGGGCTAACGGCTGTGCCCAGGCAGGCTGTGCTGCCCTGCCTTGGTCACACCAGCCTTACTTCACCAGGCACCGACCTCTGGCAAGAAAGAGGTCATCACAGCAACAAAATGCCACAACTGAGAGGTGAACTAAAGGAAACTTTAGCTGAAAATGGCCCAATTTGTTGAAAACTGTTCTTGGGCAATGCTGAGTCAATGAGCTCATTAACTTCTTTCAGCAGCTTCTGTAGTAGGGCTCTGCATCATGGAGAGATTCAAGCTACAGGAAGTCCAAGACAACATTAACAAACCCTTATCAGAGCCACTAAAGTGGATGTTAAACTTTAGTGCTGGGCCAGCCTCTAAAAACTAACAGAACCTCTCTGTCCTCCCAAAGGGGAAAATAAAGGGAATAAGGCAGAGAGACTTCAGCATTAGAAAAGAAAATTAAAACCAATATTAAGCTAAGATTAACTAATATTAAAACTAATAAAAATAAATACATAGAAATGTAGACAAAACCAATATCAAACCCAATGCCCCTGATGGCAGTTAGTCACTGCCACCTCTGTGACCCCTCACAGGGGGCCAGGGCTGCCCCCAGGCCCACTCAGCCCATGTTGCTCCAAGGCCTTGATGCACAAAGGCCTTGTGCAGAATAGAATCACAGAATGGTAGGATTTGGAAGTGACCTCTGGAGATCACTGAGTCCAACTTCCCATCCAAAGCAGGATCATCTAGGGCAGGTCATCACAGCATAAAAGAGGATTTGAGCAGAAAATGAGCAGGCAAGAAACTAGTCTTGTTTTAGGTGTAAGTCTGTCATCTGGCAAGGCCCAAATCAGGATAGCCTGTAGAATAATCATGATTTTGACTCATCCTGTTGAAGGTTGATCCCCTCACTTGACAACATAAATAAATAAAGCAAAAGATTTGCTGGAATTCAGTGTCAAAAACTGAAATGCAAAGCCTTGGCTCACAGGAGAGTCAGCAGATGTAATGTGTAACAGCTTTGAGATCTACTTGCTCTGCACAGTTTCTTAACCTTGCGTTGGTTGTTCCCATTTATTGTCACAGTCAAACACTCATAAAGCAACATTAAATGTTTTAGAGTTAGGTACAATTATACTCCTGCAGGGAGTTGAGCTTGGTGATGGCCTTGTGCTAGGAGGGTGCTGGGAGATTCTGAAGGCCTCAGGGGCAGGGGACATGAGGTGTCCATAGGGCAGGGGGACCCCCTGAGGCTGGAGAGCTCTGGGAGCTTCTGAAGGTCCCAGAGGCAGGGGAACATTGAAGGTCCCTGAGACCGGAGATCTCTGGGAGCTTCTGAAAGTCCCAGGGGAGGGAAACGTCGAGGGACCCTGGGACTGGAGAGCTCTGGGAGCTTCTGAAGGTGCCAGGGACAGGGGAAATTGAGGGTGTCTGGGGCATGGAGAATCTGGAAGCTCCTGGTCCACTGGAATGGGTTGCCCAGTGAGGTTGTGGATGTTCCCTCCCTGAGGCCTTGAGCAACCTGTTCTAGTGAGAGGTGTCCCTGTCTTTGGTGGGGGGTTGGAACTGGATGAGCTTTGAGGTCACTTCCAACCTAAACTGCTCTATGATCCTTATGGATCCACTCCAACTCAGGATATTCTGTGATTCTACGATGTTGTTGCAGAAGGCCCAAACTGGACTCCGGAGCTGGATTCAGGAACACAGGAATTGGGACAGAAGCCAGAACAGACAAAGTCCTCCTCAGGTGCCAGCCATTTAAAAAGAGCAGTGGCCTTGCTCTGCATAACAAGCCTTGGTGCTAACTACGAACATCAGTGTTATCACTTCTAGCAGCAGACACCACCTGTGAAAATATGCTGTGAAGTTCTGCAGGTGCAGTCACTTAGAAAAGACTGAGCTGAAAAGTTAAATCACTGAACAGATATAGTTCTGTTCTAACTCAAACCTTGAGGGTGGATTTTTTAAAGCTAAAACTATTTAGTATCTTGAAATGAGTTTGTTTATAAGTTTTCCCCAGCTCTCATTGTATATAGAGTATGCATCCTTCAACTTGTTTCTCTTCAATCATAGCATCATTTCATAACTAAAAGAACAAAGTATGCTTTAAGAAACATAAGGATATTTTATATGAACTGTCAGAAATCTGAAAAGGAAAACAAAAGCCTGCTCAGGATTAACTCATCCATACTTGATTTGACCGTACATGGCTTCTCCGAAAGATGTAAATGGTGACTAATCCTGAAATGCTTATGCTCAAATAAGGAAATCCAATCTCAAGTGATACAAAAAATAACACTTGCAAGAATCTCATATTTTTTTTTCCCAGTCGCGCACAGATTTACATGCAAAGCTCCTATTGAAGCTACTTGCAGTTAATATTAAGCAGTCACAGGAATGCAGAAAACTGAGAAAAAAGAGTAGTGTTTTCCAGCCATTAACATATATATCTGCAGATAAATAATACTACTGCAAAATGTATTGAGGGATAACATGATCCTTAACCAAATAAAGCAAATAAAATGATCACATGCTGACAAATCCACAGTTGCTAAGTCAAGAACTATATTGCATTAGGGAACATGAAGAAATGTTTATAAAACCAAATTAACCCTAAAACGTTACAAAACTTGTCTGAGGGCATTCAGGAATTAGGGAGAATGTTAAGATGATTTTTCCAGTATGATTCTATAAATCTTTCAATAGTGCACTTTGTATATAACCAAAAATAACTAGAACTCCTTAAATCAGCAAAGCACCTAGATCTGCCTCAATCTTACAGGTACTGTCATATGAAGAAATATTTGTAACAAGAAGGAGGTACTATTGGGAATACCAAGAATGGCATGGATAAACATCTACAGACTTTAAAAAAACCTATTGTAGTCATGAGCTAGCTAGCATAGCAACCAGTAGAGAAAAAAATTTACTCACTGGTATAAATGAAGGAGTCAGAATCAAACGTATTTTCACAGCAAACCCAGTACCCTCTCCAAAGGGAAACAGTATTTCAGCTTGTTTGGTACTTGATGAAGTACCAAAGTATAGCCCTAAAGAGCAAAGACTATGTAAATGCATGCCTGACTTCTGAGGGCAATGCACTCTGACAGTCATGCAGGATCCAGTAAAGAGATTTCTTGAAGAAGCCTTTGTGAGTGTTTTTCGCACAGGTATGAGCAATAACAAGCGCACACTGATTTTCAGGAAGAAATGGCAGAAGCAGTGTTCCCCTGCAGCCTGTGAGGCTCTCATAGCAAAGCCAACTCAAATGCCCCTTGGTTATCCTTTTGCTGCATGACTGCTCCCATATACCTCCAAAGCATGCTAAAATCTTCACATGCAAATCAGAGTGCCAGGAGAGTGTCACATTTCCTGGCTTTGCTTTTTTTGCAATGGTTCTTTTCCCATGATGAATGCAGCCTTGTACTGCATGCTGAATCACTTTCACATTAATTACAGTGACACTGGTCAGACTGCATTAACTTGACTGCTCCATGGATGCAACAAATAGGTTGTTCCCCAACGGCTACATGGGTCGTGGTCTGTTTGGATCTCTCAGATTCACAGGGCAAGATACTCTGTAAATTAAACTTTATTTTATAACCTCACTGGGAAGGAAAACTAACACAGAGAAGAAAAAAAAAAAAAGAAGCCTTCAGTCCCTGCTGCAAGGGGTTTCACCACTTAATTCATGAGTTTTCTAATTCACAAGTTTTCCCATTCACAACTCACTGTCCTGGCAGGGCATAACTCCTGCTAGACTAATTTGGCCCTCCTCCTCCTGTTGTAGGGCACTGGAGTTGAACGAAGGAGCAGGCAAAACAAACAATGTGGGGGTTGGCTCCAGTAGAGCCTTCCCTAAGGGGTAGCAACCCAGCACCACACTCAGGTGTCCTGTACAGCCCTGAGTGTGCCTATTGCCTTTTAGGGCATATTTGTAGCCACGTGAGGCACAATACTTCAAATTCAGTGCCCAAAACTTCTGATGCTTGTGCCTATTGGCCAATTTGATTTTCAAAACATTTATAGGAAAATCATTTGAAAAGCCCACCTTTCTCCAAGCCTTTCAGCCTTTCTTAGACTGGAATATTAGGTTGATTCCCTCAGTGGATTCCCCTGAAGCTTCCCCCCTTAGTGGCTCATTAGCTGGACTCCTGCCTGCAGAGAAAGCTTTTGTTCACAGTGGTCACAGGTGTTTGCAGCAGCAGCTTACAGTGACTCATTTTCCTTCCCTTCCCTCTGCCTTGGAATATTTTGTATTTTTCCTCGGGATTATGATCAAGGTTTTTTGAAGCATCTTTACATAGGAAAACTTCCCCAGGAAATTGTGAGTAATATGAATAAGAGCTAACCTGAATAAGTAAGATTAGACTAGTTTTAGACTCAGTGGGCAAGCTCGTTTTAGACTCACTGGTCCACCTCGTGACCATAGCTGGTATTGCCTGCTACATAGTCAGAATTTTCCATGTTCCACCTTTTCCATGTTCTGACTGTTTAAACTGTTTAATTCTGTGTTTATAAATACCCTTTGTGCAAATACTTACTGTCGACCAAGAACTTAAACGAATTTTATGCAATCTGGTGAATTTTGGAATGTTAATAAAACATAATTAATGGTCATACTGAAAAAAATCAATATTTATAATTCATATTCGATATTAATCACAACACAAACTATAACTTCTAAATCATGCACTTATAAGCAAGCCAATTACCTACCCAATGGTGAAAGTGCCCATCTTCCCTCTGCTGTCCCTCTATATCACACCAGGAAGCATGAAAGCCTTGGCTGTTGGATCTGCTTTCAAACTTTTTGGGTATGTTTTTAGCCCTGGTGTTCAGAAAACACAACCATTTCAAGAGGGGAGCAAAGTGGTTAAGCAACAGGATTAAAAAAAATGCAGAATCATGAAATGGCTTAGGTTGGAAGGGAACTTAGTGATCATCTCCTCCAACCTCCTCACCATGCCTCTCAACTAGACTCAGCTGCTCAAGGCCTCATCCAACTCAGGCTTGAACACTCACAAGGAGGAGGCATTCACAACCTTCCTGGGCAGCTTATGCCAGAGTCCCACCACCCTCATACTGAAGAATTTCCTTTTAAAATCCAGCCTAAACCTAGTCTTGCTCAGCGTAAAACCATTCCCCCTCATCCTATGTCTAGACACTCTTATGAAACTTGTATTAGAAATTGTATTAGAAATGCTGTGTCCAGCAGGAGCAGGGAAGTGATTGTCCCCTTGTACTCTGCTTGGTGAGGCCACAGCTCAAGTATTGTGTTCAGTTTTGGGCACCTCAATATAAGAGAGATGTTAAGGTGCTGGAGCAAGTGCAGAGGACAGCAAGGAAGTTGGAGAAGATTAATCTTACGAAGAGCAACTGAAGGAGCTGGGGCTGTTTAGTTTCAAAAAGGAGGTTGAGGAAAAACCTCATCACTGTCTACAGCCACCTGAAAGGGCATTGCAGAGAGGTTGGTGCTGGCCTCGTCTCACAGGTAATTACTGGTAGAACAAGAGAGAACAGCCTCAAGCTGTGACTGGGTAGGTTTAGACTGGACATTAGGAAAACAATTTTCATGGAAAGAGTGGTCAGGCATTGGAATGTGTTGCCCAGGGAGGTGGTTGAGTCACCAATCCTGGATGTATTTAAAAGTCATTCGGATGTGGTGCTTAGGGATATGGTTCAGGGTGAACCTTGTAGAGCAGGGTTATCAGTTGGACCTGGTGATCCTGAGGGTGTTTTCCAACCCAACTGTTGCTGTGATTCTGTGAAATGTCCCTCTCCAGCCTTCCTGTAGGACTCTGTTCAGGTGTTGGAAGGCAGCTATAAGGTTCCCCCACAATCTTCCCTAGGCTGAACGACCTCAGCTCCTTCAGCCTATCTTCATAGCAGAGCTGTTCCAGCCCTTGGATCAGTTTTACAACCCTCCTCTGGACTCGCTCCAACAGCTCTGTGTCCTTCTTGTGCTGGGGACACCAGAACTGATGCAGTATTTGAGGTCGGGTCTCAAAAGAGCAGAGTAAAGGGGAAGAATCACCTCTATTGACCTGCTGGCCACATTCCTCTTGATGCAGTCTAGGATATGATTTACCTTCCGGGCTGCATGAGCACACTGCTGGCTTAAACAACTTGATATAAACTAAAAACACATGTAGCAGAGATACAGGAACTTGTAAACAAACCCCTAAACATCAGACTGTTCCCTGATTAAAAAAAAAAAAAAAAAAAAAAAATATTGTCCTTGTGAAACTTTGCCAGTACTGTTCTTCCCTCTTTTTCATATGAAGTAAATACTTTGATTATTCTTTTATTGAGGTCAAATTTCTCTGTCAGTGTGAAATTATTTTTGGTTTCTTTCTTTGGAGGTACCAAAAGCACAGAAAATGTCCTCAGAAATGGTCTTAATTGTCAACCTCATGGCAAGCTGACCATTTCCTGCTAGGAACTGGAAGGCAGTCTAAATATATAGAGGTCAGCAATGATTATCATTTAACTTGGCAACTCTTGTTAAAAACAGAAAACAGGGAAAAAAGCTGTGTAGACTGGGCCCCTATGATTTTCACATAAACATCACTTACTGTTATATGTTAAAGTTTTCCACCTTATGAGAGCTGAGGTTTTGCCCTAAAAGGCAGAAACTCCTGATTCTTTTAAAGTAAACTGACAAGGCTGTTCATGACCTTGCCTTCTGTGGGATTTATTTTGTATTCTGAGTTTCATTTAAGATGTAAAAAACAAATGCTGATGTGTGTCAGCTTTGCAGACATAACTGAGACTGAGTTTCTAGCATTCTGCAGGGCTGGTCTAGAACCTAGTAAGTGAAGCCAAAGAATATCCTTCAAAGAGTATTAATAAAGAAGATAAATTTTAATATCCTCAAAATCATGCTTTTCACAGTAATCTGCTAGACAGGCTACTAATGTTCCTGGGTGATTGACTCTAGGTGATCCTGCTCTAGCACGGGGGTTGGACTAGGGGATCTTCAGAGGTCCCTTCCAGTTCCTATCATTTTGTGTTGTTGGACTCTACTAAAATGTTTTATTTTCTAACCTTTGAAAATGCCAGAAGGGAGAAGCACATACTGGCAACAAATATGTACTCGAGTGTCTGGTCCAGATCTTGGGGTTTTAAAAATTATTTTATATTGAGAAAGTAAATGTGTTTCATACAACACTCTGAAATTATTCACAGAAAAGTATTTTGCCAGCTTGTTACACTTACAATGGCTTCCATCATTCCCCATTATTGAAAAAAAATATTAAAAGTAGCAACTTTAACTAACTCGCCTGAATATATACAGCTTTCATTCCATAAAACTCCAAGAGGTTCTGAAAGAACCACCCCAGAATGATTAGGAAAACAGGAAATTTAATAAGTTATTAGCCAAAGATACTATCTCATGAAGTCAGTATTGTCATTGTCCTACAGATGGCTTTGTAGCTGTTTGCCTCTATCTCCCAGCAAGTCCAGTATGTCAATAACTGTCAGGAAACGCCCTTTCCTATCTGTCATTACAGGCTATTCATAAACTTGATGGAATGCTGAGGAAGAGTCAGGGTAATCAGATGATTAAATGTTTGATGCCTTAAATAGAAATATTAAATAATAATGAAAACTGTCAGCCATTAATGCATAAATATAAACATGTGCCTAGATTTTTTTTTTTTCCTCGTTTCCATTACAAGAACACAGAACAAGTATTGAGGTAACAAAGATATATACCACTGACTGATTATTCATGCCCATCAATATTCTTGCTTCTCTGGCCTGGAAGATTCAAGATGAAAACAGTATCATGAATAAATTTTACATTCATAGAATAAACTGTGTCTTCATAATACAATAAAAACATAGCTGCTGTTGGCATAGATTATCTATAGGAAAAGGGAAGAATCTAAGGGAATGTGAAATTGGTATTAATAACAGTGATGAGAATGCAGGATTATGGTAACTGTAAGGAACTGTTTAAAGAAAGGTATTTCTATTATGCATCCAGTAAAGATAAAACTGATACAGCTGTACACACAGTTCCAGTAAAGGGATTTTAACTCTATATCAAATGAAACTTTAGAGGCTTCCACCTTCCTCTGAAAATGTCACATGGGTTTCTACAAGCCAGTCACCAAAACTAATCCAGCACTTCTGAAATGAAACTCATTAGTGACTCTTAATATAAATCCACTTTGTAAGCAAGGGAGCTTGTTCTTAAAGAAAGAAAAACAGCTTAAGCTCCCCTTTGTATTTTCATTAACGATAATCTTATCAGGGCATCATCTGTATTCTGTCAGCGGAAGACCATTAGATGACACATTCTTTCAAGCACAATTCCCACTTTGTCTGAAGGAGGAATGTGGAGGTGTGTCAAGGACTGCATTGCAGCAGTGTAGCCACCACCATGTGCATGCTGCCTACCCTCCTGCTGAAGCTGAAGAGCTGCATCCTTTGTGTTTGAAACTGCAGCTGTGCTCATGTTAGATGCAGAGTGCTCCTTAAGAAACCCTTCTCTCTACACTAACCACAGGCCAAATGTAAAATATCTTTTACAGGCAGCCTGTGATAGTCTCATTGCAGCCCAGAACAAACAAGGTATCTTGCTTTTATTTATCCATATATTTGCTTCAGCACAGGTCTCTCTCAGCCTCAGTACTCAAGGTACCTGATACATAGGAAAGCTTACTTTATAGTAACCAGGAGATACCACAAACTGCTCTTCCTGATAGATGATAAACACATTACCACAGACAGAAGTACTCATGTACACACAGATGGCACCAATGGCCTCATCCTGTTCCCTCTCTGGTTGATCAGGATGAAGGTATGTTAGCGAAAACTCTACACATGCATCATGGATCCGGTAGTCAGCCCTTGAATTCTTTCAGCTCTGCTCCGAGAGACAGACATGCAGCCCTAGAGCCCATGGTCTCACTAGTAGCTGGCTTACACCTGCTGATCTCACCAGTAGCTACTTTGTGATACTGATTTCTCCAATATCCTACCCAGGCTTAGAGCCACCTTGATACCAAGCCTGTTATTCTGCTTGCTGCTGCTCTTCCTTGATAGTCACTAGTGATCACACTTGGACATAAGCACCTGCATGAGTGCAGACTCCCATCTCTCCTACTGAAACACAAAGACACACAGGGCCCTGGACAATAGTCAGAAATGGAATTTAGTGAGGGCAAAATATGATGATGAGATGCCAGGGGCAGTCAGGTATGCATGTTGACCAGCCCTGCTTACACGTGGCTATCTCCTTTTATCCCTTATCTTTCTGTTTTCTCATACTTGTCCCTTGTACCCCAATCCTTCCTTTTCCCCACCTTTGGTTCCTCTTCTAAACACCCCATCATAGGTCTTGTACCATCTCCAAAAACTTCTCCCCTGCATCTCATAACACACCTCATATCCCCAGGTTGTATTATCAAATCCTAAAGGTTGGAAAAGACTCTAAGATCATCAAGTCCAACCTTCTACCCAACCTCCATGACCACTAGATTGGTAACCCCCAACAGACTTACTGGGGCTTCCACCACCTGCCATGGTGCTTCTGTGTTATGAGATGACCCCTGAATCATAACACCTAACCTCTTTAAAAAAAAAAAAAAAAACACAAACAAAACAAAAGTCGCAAATTGTTATTAAATATTAATATTCCATAGGTGGTTCTTCTAGGAGGTTCAGAAAGTGTACACAGGAGTGACTACCTGAGATGTAGTTATTTCTGTGTAGAAATTTGAGATTCATTCAAGATCAGACTTGATGTGTCACTCCCTGGGGAGCCTGATCTAGTTGGAGGTGTCCCTGCTCACTGCAGGGGGCTTGGGCAAGGTGACCATTGAGGGTCCCTTCCAACCCAATGCAATTTGTGAATCTGTGAAAATCTGTTCTAGTATTAGAGATAAATCACAGGATTTCATCATTTGGAACCACACTGAGGAAAAGGAAAGGGAATCGTAGAATCAGTCAGGGTTGGCAGAGACCACAAGGATCACCCAGTCCCCACCTTCCTGCCATGGGCAGGAACACCCTACCCTAGATCAGCCTGGCCAGAGCCTCATCCAGCCTGGCCTTAAACACCTCCAGGGATGGGGCCTCAACCACCTCCCTGGGCAACCCATTCCAGGCTCTCACCCCTCCCATGCTGAAGAACTTCCTCCTCACCTCCAGTCTGAATCTCCCCACATTCAGCTTTGCTCCACTCCCCCCAGTCCTGTCACTACCTGATAGCCTAAAAAGTCCCTCCCTAGCTTTCTTGTAGTCCCCATTCAGATACTGGAAGTTAAACAGCAAGAACTAATCCTTGAATTAGCATGACAGGCCAGTTTGCATAAAATCGCACAGCGAGGGAGTGATCAGGGACTCACTTTTCTCACCTCACAGGAACACTAACTATTTATTTATTTTCTTTTGCTAAAATGTTTGTAATTAAATCACATCTAGGTCAGCCCTTTTAACAATTGGATCCTGCAGTGTTGAATGCAATTTCAAACTGCTAGCCTAATTAAGGCATCTCAGACTCACAAAACATTAATGAATCACCCAGTATCTAAGCAGCACATGTGGATATGCTTGCTCAAAACAAAACAGCTGGATTTTTTTTCCCTTGGTATCTTCTTAATCAATGTGGAACACTGAATACTAGCTTATACGTGCACAAGTCATTGCTTTGCTGTCAAGCTGTCGTGGTAGGCCTAAACAGGCCTCTTGGGCTTGTACATGTCCTGGCTTGTGCAGACATGTTTTTCTGATGTTTTGGGGAGAGAGCAACCGCGGGAAAAGGGACAAAGGACCTGGCGCCACTAAGTCTGGGGTCCGGGGTCTGTCCATCACCTGTGGTTGCTAGGGGGCACATGATTGCCTTGTGCAGGGCCCGTGATCTGCCCAAAAAAGGATAAAGCAAGCCTATGGCTTCACCCAATATGGCAAAATCTTGGGTAACTGCCATTTGATTGGCTATCTTGTGTCCAAAGGTCCAATTGATCTTTGGGCTGTGTTATAAAGGAGCAGGGAACACGGGGTGCGTGCCTTCCACCATTACAGATGCCTGCTTGCATCCTGCCTGCTGCCTCCACGCATTCGCCAGCGTGATACAGTGAGACATCCTGCCTGTAAGAGCCTGCTTCCAGAGCCAGCCAGGATCAGGTCAGAGATTGTCTCCTCTTCCCCAGCGCTCAGGAGCCTGGAGAAACTTTAAAGCCTCCGGCAACTTTCAGCCCGGCAACACGGGAAACCCCGCCACGTGCTTAGGGTATTATTTTCCTGTGATATATTTTTGTGAATAAATACCAAGCCTCTTGTAATCATTGATTGCCTTCTGCCATAAGCAGAAAGCTGCTTCTCGGGTCCATCTAGTGAACAAGCGGCGTACTGGCCGCAGGTGGTATATTGACCACAAACCTTCTCTTTTCCAATTTGGTTTGAGTTCTGTTAATATATATATTTAACAGTTATTTCCAGATCCTGTTATGACCTGTATATTGTTTCCATAACGTTGCTAAGAGCCTGTTACTATTGTTATTATTAAATGGTGGTAGGGGGTGGTGCGAGTTCCGATTGTTTAATATTAATAAATTATATATTAATATTTTTATAATATCGTCTCGCAGTACCTAATTACCCCTCCCCGACACAAGCTCACCCAGACAGAAAAACAAATCCAAGTCCTCTGCAGCATTATGTTCCAAATAGCAGGGAGCAGCTTCATTACTTGGAACTGCTTTCTTCCTCACCCACTGCCTGTCACCACTGCCTGGCTTCACACACACAGGATGTCAAACACAGCAGGAAGTGCTGTACCTGCCCTTGACCTCTTATGCAGCTTGCTCTGACATACTGTAAGATATTCTCATATGTTGGAATCCAGCCACAATGTACTGTGCTCTGTCTCAGAACACAGAGAAACCATTGCTGATGTGCTACAGAATTACCTGCTCCTGTGCAGAGTTGTTGGCATGGAAGTGCCACACAAATGGTCTGGTTCCACACACCGTACCTGGACAGTAAAAAGGAAATGCTCTGGTTAACTAAAGGCATTATGGAGGGTAGTGCCATGCAAGATGAGCTCTCACTTTGCCTCATTAGTGAAATTCCTTTCATTTTGATTTAGTAAGAACACCTGATAGGCATAACTGTTGTATACTTGTTTTTTCCACTGTTGCTATCTTGAATTTTATATACTGACAAACAACAGCTTAGCAGAATGACAACATTCATCTGCCTACAATCATGTGAATAGATGAGGTTTTTGCTACATTATAGGTACCCTGCAATAACAATTTCTCCAGTGGCTGAGGACTATCACTTCAGCCTTCAATAACACAAACCAGAAAGAGAAAATTGTGCATGAAAGGTGGTAAACAATAGTGATGTATGGGTGTGGAAATTGGTCTGAAAAAAAACCATCTGTACACTAAGTAGAAAAGTATGGCTGTCTTACAGGCATCTTATATTTGTTGAATACAGTTATTTAATCTAAAATGAAATATTTAAACCCCCCCCATTTTATTGTTTTGTTCACCTTTAAAAAGAATGGCCTTCTTGCTCATAAAGAGGACAATATATTGTTCTAACTATGCAACTCATCTTCAAAGCCTACAGTGGTTCAATATCATACTTTTTAAAAAACCAAACACAACATATAACAAAGGATTTGTTTTAGCAAGACCAGATATGCAAATACCACATTAATTAAAACAGTGCAGACTTTTGTGCCAACTTTCATATATAAACTTGTCGTAGTCAACTGAAATTGATTTCTCAATGCAGTTCAGTGCTAATTGAAATATGAACACTAAGATGCGGAGCAATAGCAGAAATGCATCATGCTCTTCAAGATTCACTGCACTGTCAGCTATTGATGGATGCTGAGATGAAAAGTCATTTTTTTGTTAAAGAAGGCTTTTCAGTTGAGAACAGAATGGACTATATGAAACCCATAAAACATGCTAGACCACTGCAAAGCCACTATTCTTCTCAGAGGCCATCATTGGCTTTTGCCAGCTTTCATTTACTGCCTTTAGCAGCGAGCACCACCAAATGCAGAGTAAGGAACTGCAGATCTGGGCTCAGTATTAGGAAATAATGTTGAATGTTTACGTAGATAACTGATGTGTGAAATTAATTTTAATATTGATGCATCAGGGCTTTTTTTTCCTGGTAAAGAACAAAATTAATTGTATTAAGCAATATAAACATCATAAATTTCAATTCATGTTACAGTTGAAGACATCAAAACTGTAAGATGATGATTTTTATACAAAAGGGAAATCTGAATCTTCTATTCAAAAAGCTAAAAAATTATAGCATCAAATAATCACAGCTACAAAGAAGCATGAAACCCCCAAAGAGGTGGTCGCTTCCGCTGCTCAGTCCCTTCAGTTACAAGTAAAATTCAGGTTATGTGGGAGTTAACAGAAAGAAAAAAACATTCAGCGGACTTGGAGGGGGTGGGGGATGGGTATGTCCTGTGCAGATTAGTGGCAGAGCTCAGCCTCATTTGATTCTCTGAGCTTTTTTTTTTGCCTGATTTCACATACAGAATTCCCCCCCAGCAGACAAAAAACTGTGAGATGCTTGGACTGTGTCTATGATGTGAACGTGTATGTATGTTTCTGCATAGCCTCTGAGCTGTTAAATCTGAAATCAGAAATACAACCCTCGAAGGCTGCAAATCCTGTGTGGTAATTTTTGTAGTGCTGCAGGTGTTCAGATGCTGTGCAACAGTGGCCATTGGACTGTCTCCATAAACAGCTAATCATACCCCTTATGCTTAATGAAGACAAGTCAAAGCTTTAAGTCACCATGGAATTCTCAGCCCTTTGCTTCAGTGCATGAATGAGTTTGAAAGGAGCAGGCTGTGACAATAAAATAGATTTAACTACTAGCTGCTTTTCAGGGAAAAAAGCATAACGAAGCAGTTTGGTCTTAGAAGTGTTGCTGGATTAAAATGTGAAAAGAAACCAAAGGAAGAGCAACTTCAGATCTTCAGCATCATGTAATGTGGAATTTGTAAGCAAATCTAATTAAATAACAGATACAGAATAATCAGACTTCAGTCACGACAGCAACAAGCTCCTGCTGTGCTTATAATTTATGCTTTGCCATGAGACAGGTCTGACTAGTAATTGAACTCATGCTTGCTGATTTCAGGATTATACTCACCACAATTATTTCACTCCTGTGCTCTGAGTAATTGCAGCTGTCCCAGTCTCACACCTGGGACTAGAACTCAGATGACCAGTGAAGACACTGTGCAAGACAAAATAAATTTGTTTATAATTTTTAATTCACAGAACCACAGAGTACATCTCATTGGAAGAGACCTCCAAGATCATCCTGTCCAACACGCACCCCAGCACTGAAGAGTCATCACTAAACCATGTCCCCAGGCACCAGGTCCACACACTGCTTGAACACCTCCAGGAACAGTGACTCCATCACTGCCCTGGGAAGACCATCTCAATGCTCAAGAACATTTTCAATGAAGAAGTATTTCCTAACATACAGCCTAAGTATCCCTTGGTGTAGCTTGAAATCATTTCCTTCAGTCCTGCCTCTTGCCACAAGGGAGAAGAGGCTGCCCCCTCCTCACTCCAACCTCCCATTAGGTAGAGAGCAATGAGGTCTCCCCTCAGCCTCCTCTTCTCCAGATTGAACAATTCCAGCTCCCTCAGACACTCCACATGCTCTAGGCCCTTCACCAGCCTCATTGCCCTTCTCTGGACATGCTCCAGCACTCTTCCCACTTACCTGTTTTTCTCCCTTGTTAGGTGGATTTCTGCCTCCTTCTAATCCATGAACTTATTTAGCCTGCTTACCTGCCTGCTTCTCTTGCCATCATTATGCTTTCCTCCTGATTGCAGAGCACAATCCTTCTAAGTTCAGTGAGGCAATATGAAGACTCACCAAATATTTATGAGTTACACTCAGATACTGTGGTAATCCACTAACAGGAGAGCAGCTTTTGGAACCAGGAGCTGCTACTGATCTTTGCCAGGCAACTCTAAACTCCGCTCATGCAATTTTACATGCCAAAAACTAAATCACAGTCTGCTACACGTTAGCTTGTGTGTGGGTTTTACCATTCAGCTGTTTAAGCCACACTCTCTGATAAAACACATTTACAGAAAACCATACAGCTGCAGTTACACATGCAGCTGGTATAGACTATCAACTAAAACTGCATTTCCTCTGGGTATTTCCTAATCAATATAAGAAACCCACCAAAACCAAACCAAACAGACAACAACAAAGAGAGGCCAAAACACAAACAAAACAAAATAAAGACGACCTAACAAACTCTTTCAGTTTTGTTGACCATATTTCCTTTGAGTTGATTTACACTATAAAACTGTCAATGTTCCTGCAGCACTTAAAAGGTTTCTGATCGATCCTCCCTCCTCCTGCAAGTCTCATCACTCAGTCTGGAATATGAAGCAGTGCCTCTGCATTAGTATTCAATGCATGAATGGCAACATTGACCTAGTGACTCAAGTGGCTTTAATATTTTAGAGACCTGGGGATTAAACACCATGGAAACCTAGAATGCAAATGTGGCAGGATTTTAAGTGAGGGAACAAAAAAAGAGGAAAAAAGTATCACATCTTACGTGACCACACATCTATGTTAAACATCACTTTACTGTAAAAACAAGCAGTTAACTGTGCAGCAAGTAATTAGACAAATAACATCTTTATTCTCTAAGTCACTCTCAGAGTGTTTGCTCTGGTTAGCAGATAGGTGACAGAGACAGTTATAGCTGGTGGCTCTGTTCAGTTTCTCTATTACCTCCTGTTTAGTTCACAGAATGTCAAATGTCTTCACTTGATGGGATGAATGACCTGGATCACAAGTACCCATGGTCCTTGAGCAGAGAGCAAATATCTAATCAGTAAGATGGAATTTTTAAAGTGCTTGTAGAGAGATCTATTTTGAAGTTCAGACTGCTTGACCTTCACCCCTCTGTCTTCTTGAATCTCCAGCTGTGAAACAGGGATAAGCATTGATGTGATGTAGCTGCTGGACTAAGCTACAGGAATACAGCCCTTGGCTTTGCCACTTTTTCAGCACTACTCCTTTGTGTCACATCTTTATTACAACACTAATAGAAGCTGAAAGTCCCCTAGATTCTTAGAAGTGATGTACAGTGTACCTGCAAAGTGCGATTAGAAGAAGTTATCTATGCTACAGAAATAATTGCTCTAGCCTGTAAAGTGGCTGCTGTATAGGGTCATGCGAAATAGTTTCTCAGAGAGATGCTTCAGGAGGCACTAAACTGTCCCTTCAGACTCAACTCTTTCCTCTTTAGCTCTTTTCACATTTGTAAGTTTTCAATAATTTCGCAGTCCCACCATTTTCTGCAGTCATATTCCCCCTCCACATTTGTGTGGTTCTTAGAGTTTTGGCTACTTTGATGGATTTTGTGTGATGTTAACATTTCACATGATTTAGGATGCTGTCACATCTTATACTGCTTTCTGCATTTTTTAATTTTTTTTCTTTTGGCCTCTATGTGCGTATGTGCTTTCAACAGGTTTATTGAGTGGGTTTTGTGTGTTATGTGTACTTTAGTAGGCTTAGTGTGTTTTAGTGTTTTATTTTTATGTGGTTTAGTACATTTTTATCATGTTTTCTTAGGTTTATCAAAGCATCTATAGCATTTTTGGGTGCTTGCTTTTGTGTTTTGGGTTGGTGTTTTTTTGTTTTGAGGCTTTTTTTTGTTTTGGGGGGGGGTTTGTTGTTTTTTTGTTTGTTTGTTTTGTTTCTGTTTTCATTTTTAGTGGGATTAGGACACACTGATTTTGTCTTTTTCCAAGCCATAAGTTACTTCATAGCAGCAATAAAAACAGCAGTAAAGCAAGTCTGTCCCCTGGCTATAACAGCCTAATCATCAGTTAACTAATTTTCCTCAAGGTACTACCAGAGAAAAGTAGAGAAAATATTTTAGAACTAGATATTTTTTATATTCATAATCAGAAATTAACTTTTTTTTTCCCCCCTCCTGATTTCTCACCTCCTGTCTCCAGAGAGTATTTATAAACCTTTCCCTCTTCAAATGACTGTAAGGAATTTGGAAACCAGAATATTAAATTAGGGTTTAAGTAAAATATTCTCAAATTGCAAATAAACCAGTGAGGAGTTTGATCTCACTGTGAAACCAAAGCTGTTTCCTGAGAAATATAAATATAAAATTGAGTTGTTTGATGTCTATCACAGCACCGGTTCAGATAGTAAATATAACGTACAAAATTAAGAGCACTTCTACTCTTGGTTTGTGCTCTGGCACTATAGTAAGTTATAGTAGAAGTTTGTAGCAATTGCTTTTAATGGGCTTTTTTTTTTTGTATGGAGATAGGAAGAGACCTACAATTCCTACCATAAATTAAACAGAATCATAGAATTGTCAGGACTGGAAGGGACCTCAAGGATCATCTAGCTCCAATGCCCCTGCTATGGGCAGAGACACCTCACACTAGATCAGGTTGCCCAGAGCCCCATCCAGCCTGGCCTTTAAGACCTCCAGGGATGGAGCTTCCACCATCTCCCTGGGCAACCTGTTCCAGTGTCTCACCACGCTCATGGCGAAGAACTTCTTCCTAACATCCAATGTGAATCTACCCACTTCTAGTTTTGCTCTGTTCCCACCATCCCTATCGCTTCCTGACACCATAAAAAGTCCCTCACCAGCTTTCCTGTAGGTCCCCTTTAGATACTGAAAGGCCACAATAAGGTCTCCTTGGAGCCTTCTCTTCTCCAGACTTTGGGACTTGAACAGCCCCAACTTTAACAACAACCCAACTCAAAGCAAGCCAACTCTAAATGAATTACATGCTTTAACGCAGGATTTTAAAGAACCCTAGAAATTCTCATTTTTGCACTTCACTGGTGTGAAAGACCCAGTCCCACCTTGGAAGTCACAGTTCAGAACTCGGAGAACAGAACCATGACATCTCCTTAAGGAACTGCTAAGAATTTAGCCAAACTTTCTGACAGTATAATAAATATCTAGTGCGTCATGGGTTTGGCTCTCAACTGCCATTTTCTGTGCTAGAAATGTAATGGATCACAGGATGTTAGGAGTTGGACGGGACCTCCGGAGATTGAGTCCAACCCCCTTGCCACAGCAGCACCATAATCTAGTGCAGGTCACACAGGAATGCATCCAGACAAGTCTTGAAAGTCTCCAGAGAAGGAGACTCCACAACCTCTCTGGGGAGCCTGTTCCAGTGCTCCATGACCCTTACAGTAAAGAAGTTCTTCCTCATGTTGAGGTGGAACTCCTTGTGCTGTAGCTTGTATCCATTGCCCCTTGTACTATACAGAGTGCAACTGAGAAGAGTATTTCCCCTCCCTTTTGACACTCAGCCTTCATATAAACATTGATTAGATCCCCTCTAAGTCTTCTCTTCACCAGATCAAAAAGCCCCAGGTCCCTCAGCCTCTCCTCAGAGGGCAGGTGCTCCAGCCCCTTAGTCATCTTTGCAGCCCTCTGTTGGACTCTTTCAAATTGCTATACCACTGTGCAAACCTCAACTTGGGTAATAAATTAAAAATCCAAATGAAATGTAATGTGTTTTTTGATCCACTATTACAAATCACTTCTATACTTCAACCTGCTGTGCTGCTGAGAGCAAAAATTGCTCTTTGGTAATCGCAGAGTGATCACTTGTCAGGCACCAACATCAGTTACGTGAGTTTTTTGTTCTCATGTGAATTAACTTCACTGACCTGCATCAGAGGGTTACAGGAGCACTAATTTACAGATTGTGTCCCCTGCCCTTTTTTTGCTGAACGTGAACAAAACTAGATGGTTTTGACAGCTATCAATCAAAAATATTCCTGAGGGCTATGATGCAGTCAGACTTGAAAGACTTCTACACTGTGCATCACAGCCCACAGGTCTACGAGCTGCTCAGAGTGCTAACAAAATCCATTTGATTTCTTACAGAGACTGATGAACTTGTTGAGATCGTATGCAAATAAGGGCTTACAGAACAAAGAATGGTAGGGTTTGGAAGGGATCTCTGGAAATCAGGTCCAACTCCCCTGCTGAGGCAAGGTCACCTAAAGAAGGTCCCACAGGAACACATCCAGGTGTGTTTTGAAAGTCTCACCACCTGTCTGGGCAGCCTGTTCCAGCACTCCACTACCCTTAAATTAGGGAAATTCCTCCTCATGTTTAGATGGAACTTCTTATGGTCAACTTTGCACCCAAATCTGCAATTCCTTAAAAATGAAGTCATGTGACGATGCCATTTTAAAAGTCTTCTGCTGCTGAGGCAGCTTTTGTAACAGGACATGCAACGTATTAACCATTCAAAGTCTAGAAGTTACAATTCCTCAAAGGAATAGAAAATGCAATTTACTAACCATTCAAAATCCCTCAAAGTACAGAGCATTTGTGAGCTATGATATCAATAATGTTCTTTCTGATGTTTTCCATCTTGAAGTCTTCTTATTCATTACAAAATTTCAACATTCACCCAATTTTGGAGAGAAAGGAAAAAAATCAGTGTTCTTGAAAACGAAGTAATGCCTCGTTGACCATAAGTCATTAGGATAATCAGAAATAAACTTAGCCTTCCCTGTCAAGTATTTAAAATATAAAAATATGCTGCCTCTGTTGGGTAGAAAAGGATTTCTTTTGTTAGTGAAATGTGTCACACTCAAATTTCTTTACAAGCTACAGACAAACCTTACCTTGCAGTGTTGAGTCACAGTATCTTAATCTCCACTGCAAGGATAAGAGAAGTGTAGAAGAGCTAGGCCATTTGACCATGATCACATACTGAACCTGTGTCACAGTACAATAGTTCTTCTATTTCTCAGAGCTGCAGCAGTGACACACACACACACACACACACAAAATCTACCTCAAAAGTATGGTGGACCTGTTCAGAGGGCCATTTACCCACATTAAAACAAACCAGCCTGCTCAGTTTGGAGGAAGAGCATTGGTTGTATGGGAAGAATGGAGTTGTGATTTTTTTTTCCAAGTTTTTCTTCCAGTTCCAGCAACAAGAGGAAAAAAAAAATTTAAAAAAAACCCAAAATTTATGGTTCTCAAAAAAGATTCAGTCCAGATCTTAAGGCCAGGACAGTTTTGATTTTATCTGAATGTCTTTTCTCATTCCCACCTAGTACATAACACTTTGGATCCTGGAAAAAGTAATCATTACTTTCCATGTAGGATCTTTACTGGTCCCAGTAGGATCTCCAGCAGCTTCACCTGCCAGTTTAAGATATTTTTGTTTATGATCACCCACCCTGCTATGAGTAGTAGAGGCAGCAGACACGCAGGTTCCACAGAAAATATGGTCTTCAGTATTGTCATAGGATTTCAAAGGGCTGATAAATGTGAGCTGAGACTTTTCACTTATGTGGATAAGTTAACACTCCTACAAAGCCACCTGTCAGCAGAGACAGTTTGAGAATAGAAACACTGCTAACCAGTTAAGTAAGCTCCTTGGGTAACTACTGATAAACTGCCACAACGAGGCCTGCAAAAGGAACTCCAGTGGTAGGTAGATACTTCTGCCTGGGGAAATGGATGGGCTATTAAATACTCCAGTTTATCTGCTATAAGTGTCAGATGGGTTCAGAATTTAGACACTTTCCATATTGTCCTGCTTCCCTCCAAAGCTAATTTTCCCCATCACTTTCATGTTCCCTTTCTCTTCTCCATCTTACAAGAGACCTCTCAGCTTGACCATTTAAGATGAGCAACACTTCATGAGGGTGCAATACTGCATGAGGGTGTATGTGCCTTTCAGGTGTAATGCTTCTGCTGCAGAATCACAGCTCAAAGCAAATAAGTTGCCCTACAGCTCTGTTTGATCAATAAATTGTGTGCTGCAAGGGCAAGCACACAGCTTTTCTTCAGTTTTTAAAAGGTAGCTGTTTTGGATTCCAAATTCAAATAAGAAATTGGTCTGATTGGATATCTCACTCCAATCTGCCCAACTGGCTATCCCAGTGGGAAAGCTCAAGGAAGAGTTCTGCTTCACAGCAGCTGTAATTTGAACACACAAAAATAAACATGCACAAATGCGTGTGAAGCAGAACAATGAATAACTGAGAGGATACAAAAATGTTGCCCAAATCACCCAAGATAAAATGACATGCAGCGATGGTATCACAAAAAGGGAGAAAGTCCAAGGTGATGCATGGAAAAACTGGTGCAGAAACACTCAGATTTTTTGTGTTGATCACTAAAAAAAGACAACCAAGTGATTCACGATAGAATTTGATAATGAATATTGCAATGATGATACATCAGAAACCTCCTATTCCCCAATTTCCTACCCAGAGTGAACAGGGACTTTCAGTGAAACCAGGATTACATTCCAAAGCAGTAATATGAATCTTTGTCCACAATCATCATCTAATAAAATTCTAGAGCCCATAACAACATATACCCAACAACATAGTTGTAATAAAAAAGTTCAGATATTTGCATACATCAACAAATTTAGCTCTGACCCCTGTTTCAGGGATGCTTACTCTGGGCTTCAAGATCTTGTATCAGTCTGCAGCTATAACAGGACAGGATGAGACTGAACATGATGGACAGCTCATAGTACCTCAGTTAGATGTTCCTCTGTAGGAAACAGGTTACTAAGCTAGAAAGTCATATGAATGGTTAGGCATGAAGATCTGCAGATACAATCATCCCAGGCATTTGATAGGACTTAGCATCCATCTACTTTGTCTGCAGTGAAGACATAGAGCAGTCATCTCGTCCATATCCTGGTTTCCTGGGATTCTGCTGTCTGAGCTATGTCTCATGTAATTACACAAACTTCCTACTTTTGTGAAAAGATGCTAGAAACTAAGAAGAAAGGCCATGGAGGAAGCTTTCCAAGAAGAAATAAAGAGCAACAGCTAGAAGTTTAGCCACTATGACTGACTGTAAGTGGGTCAAGAATCCAACCAGTGAGTGGGATGGTTATGTGAAGAGTTATCACTAGCCAGAGTCAAATAAATTACACATTATCAATATTATCAGAGTTTTCTGAACATACTGGAGAAATCAGAGACTCAAAAGTCAGGCTTAAAAGAGAGCACATAATTTTTAGTATCACTTAGTAACCCCTTTCACTCACTATTGATGAAGAAGCTGATAAATTTATCTTTGCACAAGTAGCCTGCAGCTGAAGTCATTAGTGACTGACACTGAAACATTGGTAGTTGGGCAGAATTGAAAAGCTGCTTGTCTACACTGAGAAGGCCATAAGCCTCACTACCCATCAGCAGAAGACCACTAAACAACTTCTATGGTTTTGCTTCATCTCTCCAGGGTTACTCTATCATTTTAAGGTATTGCTGAACCAAAACATTGGACAAACAAATCTAGAACTCACAGAGCATCCCATCAGTTAACACAATAAGGAAGCCAATGTCAGCAAGGCAGGATGGAAGCCTATCAAGAGCCCATCTAGAGTACTGTG
>WBNM01046159.1:0-60951 GCA_013399055.1 Ramphastos sulfuratus
ATGTGAACATAAGGAAAATCTTTCCCTGTGAGGCTTCTGGAGCCCTGGAGCAGGTTGCCCAGAGAGGTCGTGGAGCCTCCGTCTCAGGAGACATTCCAAACCAGCCTGGATGCATTCCTGTGTAACCTGCCCTGGGTGATCCTGCTCTGGCTGGGTGGTTGGACTGGATGATCTTTCAAGGTCCATTCCAACCCCTAACCTTCTGTGATTCTGTGAATTGACAAATTTCTCTTTTCTTATCATTTATTTAAAAAAAAAATATTTCATTTGCTTTGAATGAAATCATAGTGAATAGGCCAAGCTGCTTTATGTTTCCTTTGATGTTTTGTGCTGTATGTTTATAGAAAGTGGAAAGCATACTATAATCATGAAAAAAACATTCCTATAATGGTCTTCTCTAAGAATTTTTTTTTGTTTTGTTAGTTTGTTGTTTGGTTTTGGTTTAATTTCTTTGGTTTGATGTTTTTCTCACCCTTAACAAAACACTGGAAAGGCATCTGTGTTTTACCAAACATTTCCAAAACCAACAGCCAAATAAAACTTGTCCATGCCTTGCAACAGGCTGCCTGAGGCAAGTGGTGGAGTTTCCATTCCCTGGAGGTGTTCAAGAAATGTGTGGACATGGCACTTTGGGACATGGTTTAATGGCTGTAGTAGTGTTGGGGTGATGGTTGGACTTAGTGACTCTAGAGATCTCTTCCCTCCTTAATGTTTCTATGAGTAGCAAAGCATCAGCAAAAAGCCTGTCTGTGCCTATAAGCATCTTAGAGTAAGACTGGAGCCTGACCTCAGCTCACTATTTTTTGGTAAGCCAGTGAAGATTTTGATGTATTGCAGTAACATCTACTTCTGATGACTCACTCTGTGTTGGATTGGGTAATTCCTTCAAGCACTGTCTCCTAGATTTCTAGAAGACAGCATTACTGCCCTCAAAGTGGGAGCTAACAAAGATATTTTGCAGCAATGTGTCACTCACATTGATTTATTAGAACAAAGCAGAGTCTCAGCCAGCAGTGGTCGGAAAATGCACATGAATCACTGTTATTTAAGCTCCTCATTTGCATGAAAATTGGTTCCTTCTGAGAAAGATTCTGTATGAAACAGACATCTGAGCTTTGATAATCTCTGTTTTAATAGATCTGAGGCATCCAGCAGCCCCTTTGAACTGTACAGATTGGGGTTTGTCCTCTGTTGTGCCGTGAAAACGAAGTGGATGGAAGCTGCAGAGCTTCCTGTTGGATGGTGCACAGAGAGAAGGTGGGTGGCACAGCCTTTTCATAGAGCAGACCAGGCACTCTGGGCTTGCCATATGGCTGTGGGCAAGTTGCTTATGTTTAAAGTGGTCTTTGTTTTGTTGTGAGAAAATGCTAACTTGTTAAAAATTGAGACGGTATGAAGCAGCTTCTTTTGATTAATCTCCTGTTCCAGTGTTCAGGTTGGTTTGACCAGTTTGACAAACATCCACATGTTTAAATTCTTTCAAAAGGTGAAACTCATTTTTAGTGGAAAGTCGAAGCTAAAATACACCAGAATACCAACCACACCTGTTTAAGTTTGTTGAAATTACATGTTTCAGGGACTCCAATCCAACTAAAGGGAACCCTAAGTCTGAAATGTCTCACCTTCTGGTTTTTGTCCATTTCAGGATAGATTTTCCTCCCAAAATTCTTGTAGAGCTGCTGATCTGTTTTTGCCATGCTCTATTTGATAAGGCTCTAGCCTCAGAGTATCCCCAGATTAAATGATTGTTTTGCTGTAGAGAGAGCAGCAGATGTTCTAAATTCTATTTCATTTTTTAAACTATATTTTTTCCTTGTCACTTTGGCTTCTGTTTCTTTTTTAGCGTCTCTCTGTCTCTCCTTCTCCTTTCCTGGCCCAAGCCCAACAGACCTGAAGGTTCAATAGTTTCTTGAGCAGACAAATACCATCCTATCTGAGGACATCACTGTGACGTGGGAAAAGGCTGCATTCGATCGAGACTTTCTTCTAAGTTTCTGTTAAATTGACCAGTCAGATTCCAGTTGTTTTTCAGATGGGGCTCAAATGTCTTATGGAGCTGCATTCCAGGTCAGAGAGCTCAAACCTCACTGCTTCAACACAGCATGGCCAACTCTTGCCTGGTTCTTACTGAAGTTCTGCTGCCTCTGTTCCCATTGAGCTGGTAATTTACATATTCCAGTCATTCAGTGCCAACTAAATCAGCATCATAAATTCACAGAACTGTTTTGATTGGAAAAGAACTTTAAAGTCATCAACGTTCTGTGTTCCAATTTGTAGCTGTTGCTCCTTGTCTAATTGCTGCTGACCAGCACAAAGGGATTGGCCCCATCCACTTGACACCCACCTCTCAGATATTTCTATACATTGATAAGACCTCTTCTCAGTCTTCTCTTCTCCAGACTAAACAGCCCCAGGTTCCTCGGTCTCTCTTCTCAGGGTAGATGCTCAAGTACCCACATCATCCTCGTGGCTCTCTGCTGGACTCTTTCCAGCAGGTCCCTGTCTCTCTTGAACTGGGGAGCCCAAAACTGGACACAATAAAGAAGAAACATAGTAAGTGAGACGGTAAAATAATTCAGGAGTATGTGATCTGAATAACTAGCATGTGGGAAAACAGATTTCCTGTAAAAAACAATTTATTTAAATGAACCTGTGTAGCAGAAGTCATGCATAGTGCTAGCAACATAATGCCCATGAAATCTGCTCACCATAACCAGGACAACACAAGGTCCCTCAGGACTCCTGATTCACTGTGCACGTGGAGCTTTTCATGGATTGGATTAAGCATAGCAGGAAACCAAAACTGCTTCCAGCATGCTGGCTGATTTTCTACCTCAAAAAGAATCCATGATAAAGTGATATACATATTTACAGGTGTGATATTCTTCCTCAACTTGGTAACCATTTCAACAGCTTTCTTATTCTTCACTGTTTTTTCCTAGGTGCTTAGTTAGGAAGCTGACACAGGTTTGAAAGTCCTGAGTGCTCTGCTCCCTGGTCTGTCTTAGAAAGTTGAGTAGGGCTAACTGAATGGTTTGAGAAAGCTCAAAGATGGACTATACCTGCTCCTTAGCATTCATAGCAGCTGTCTCCTATGAGCACAGGCTGAGAGAGTTGGGGCTCTGCAGCCTGGAGAAGAGAAGGCTTCGAGGAGACCTTAGAGTAGCCTTCCAGCATCTGAAAGTGGCCTACAGGAAGGCTGGGGAGGGATTATTTATAAGGTCTTGCAATGACAGGACAAGGGGTAATGGGTTTAAACTGGCAGAGGGGAGATTTAGACTGGATGTTAGGACGAAGTTCTTTACAGTGAGGGTGGTGAGGCACTGGCACAGGTTGCCCAGGGAGGTTGTGGATGCTCCCTCCCTGGAGGTGTTCAAGGCCAGGTTGGAGGAGGCCTTGAGTGACCTGTGCTAGTGGGAGGTGTCCCTGCTTATGGCAGGAGGTTAGAACTAGATGATCCTTGAGGTCTCCTTCCAACCTTACCATTCTATGATTCTATGATTCTATTCTATGAAATGAAGCAAATGCACTTCAGTGAGGTCTGTAATGATCTGAGTGTCCAAGTATTAGGGAACTGCACCAGATTAGGAAATTGGGTCTTTTAAATCAGGTTAGTTCTATCAATGTCTTTATCCATTTATTTATAATCTAACTGTTGTCTCCAAACTGAACTTAATAAGAGATAGCTGCAAGGGACAACATGTCCCAAGAACCACTTCTCCTTTTTGAGCATGACACAGAGTAACAAAATCCCAGCAAAGTGGGAGTTGGAAGGAATTCTGGAGATATCTAGTCCAATTCCCCTGATAAAGCAGGGTCACCCACAGCAGGTTGCACAAGAGCACGTCCAGGCAAGTATTATCCAGAAGAAAAACTGGATTTGCATTTGCTAGGCTTTAAACAGCATTAAGGAAGGCACCATGCCCTGTGCTGGGCTCCCCAGTTCAAGAGAGACAGAGAACTACTGGAGAGAGTCCAGTGGAGTGTCGCAAAGAGATGGAGCATCTCTGTGAGGAGGAAAGACTGGGGGACCTGAGGCTGTTGAGCTTGGAGAAGAGCATTCTGAGAGTGGGTCTGATCAGTGCTCAGCAAGAGGATGGGGCCAGACTCTTGAGCTGACTTATGTGCAGCTGGACCAAGTGGGGCAGGAGTAACTAGTGTAGAGGCAGGGATAAACACCTGGGCATCAACTTGTTCCACAGGAGAAGATGTAATCATTGCTTCTCCCTGATGAATGAATGACATGACTATCAGGATGCTTTATAGCAACATAACTGGACCAATGAGGTGCACTGGGAGCTGGTGCTTTGAGGACACCAATATTATGAAAGCAAAGTGATCTTTTTGTCAGGAGTAGCTGGAGTGGGACAGGTGATGGGGAACTTGTAGTATTCCCTGGTTCTCTTTCACTGACATTTAACCTGTAAAAACAGTCTTGTTTCCAGCTGTATACTTTGATATAAATTGGTAACAAAAATAAGTTTAAGAGGCTTCTGCAGTTTTCTGTTGGCTTCCCATCTGTCAAGGCTTTCTTTTATAGCTGAGCTAGCTTGCTTATATTAGTCACTTGGGAGGTACCACATTGATTTACATTACAGCATGTCATAAAGGAGTATGTGATGGATCTAGTGCCCTAATAAAAGCTAATGATACAAGTAGAACAATATAAGGTGGGACAATGCTAATGTTACACCTTCTTGAGAACATATCATTAAGCCCTCCTTAAGCTTTTACTGCTCTATGTGGGTTTTCCCCCTGTAATCTCAAGGTGACATTTACATATTATTTTTAAGATGGTTTAGTGGTTTTGCTGAGTCCTCCCTACCAAGCAGAACAGTGGTGCATATGTGTTTTAAATCTGCACTTTATTTGTTCTCTCTGTAACTTTTCCATTGTTCTAGTACAGAGAAAATTGTCACTTCTTTGGGAATCATTGCTAGCTTTTGCTAGCTGAAAATCTGGTCTTTTAGCATTTAAATACAAAGTATTGTGCTTTCTCTACAAGAAAATGGTGGTGGTGGGGGAGTTCTATCCTGAACATGGAAGCAATTCTCAGCTCCTGTGTGTTGATAGAGTGGTGCACAGACGGCCTTCACATGTTGGGTCTGTCAGGAGAGAAACTCAGCAGAATTTCAGGTGTCAAGACCAATGAGGTGTTAATCAAAATGACATATTCGCTTATCCCTCAAAGTCCTCTCCTTTAGTTCAGTGACAACATCCAACAAAAATCTTGGGGCATCTGGTATTTTGCCAGCTGCCCCTATGAAAAACAAATACTTCTTCAGTTGATCAAAGGAGGAAACTCACTTCATCTCCTTTTAGGCAAAGGGAAACCATTGCTGGAAGGGGATTCATAATGGACATAATCCATGAGTACTTGGCATTATTCTGCTGGAGAGCAGGAAGGCTCTACAAAGGGACCTGGGCAGGCTGGATCAATGGAGCTGATGCCAGTTGTATGAGGTTCAGCAAGGCCAAGTGATGGTCCTACACTTGGGTCACAATGACCCCATGAATGCTCCAGGCTTGAGGCAGAGTGACTGAAAGGCTGCCCAGAGAAAAAGGACCTGGGAATGCTGGTTGACAGCTGAACATGAGCTAAGAAGGCCATCAGCATCCTGGCCTGGATCATCAATGGTGCGGCCAGCACTGGTGATGTCCCCTCACTACAAGGACACTGAGGTGCTGGAGTGTGTCCAGAGAACAATGAAACTGGTGAAGGGTCTGGAGAACAGGTCTGGTGAGGAGCAGCTGAGGGAACTGGGTTTGTTTAGCCTGGAGAAAAAGAGACTGAGGGGAGACCTCCTTGCTTTCTTACAACTCCCTGAAAGGAGGTTGGGGTGAGGTGGGGTTGGTCTTATGTCTGTAGTAACAAGTGACAGGAGGAGAGGAGAAGACCTCAAGTTGCATCAGGGGAGGTTTAGGTTGGACATGACAAAAATGTGTTCCCTGAAAGGGTTGTCAGGGCCTTTCCCAGGCTGCCAGGGAGGTGGTGGTGTCCCCATCCCTGGAGGGGTTTAAAAGCTGTGTAGATGTGGTGCCGAGTGACATGGTTTAGTGGTGTTGGGTTGATAGTTGGACTTAATCCCAGAGGTGTTTTCTAGCCTAAACAATTCAATGATTACACATGGGCTAATACACACAGTACAAGGTCCCCCAGCATTACTATATTCATCACCCCTCTGGTGGTGAAATGTTGCTCTCTGCTGCCCTTCAGAACAAGCCAATGTCTGAATTGCTGTTTTCTTGTCTTTTGCTTACGTATAAACTTTTTTTCCCCCTTGAGGTATAAAATGTCTTTTAAAAGTTTTAATAACATTTAAATACCAGGATTTTTCTCTTGAGTTGCTGAGTACTGCCATCTGAAATATGCATTCTCTGTGGGTTTTTTTTTTTTCCCTTTTTTATCCTGTGTGGTATTAATTCAGGCCTATTTTCATGGCCTGAAATCCCACCGTGTCTACAACCAAAATGGATTTTTGGTCATGAACTACTGAACCAGTGGGGTGCAGGTTACATTTTCATTTTCCCTTGCTTTATGGCCTAGTGAATCGTTGTTACTGCTATTAGAAAGCAGATGAGATCTCTCTCACATACATCTGCAGAGAAGAAAGTGGCTTCATGTTTTGAGTTTGTGTGGAGACTATGAATATGTACAAGTTCTGCACACAAGGAGCTGGGTTGTGAACATGCCTACAACTGTCACTGTAGGACAAGACTAATATTTACGTGAATGAAGTGATCAGTTCCCACTCAACGCCATCAGAGAAAGTTTCCATCTTTAAAGCATCTCCCCAACTATGATGCTCTTTTGCACCTGTTCCAACACAGAATGGTGCTAGCCATTGTGATGCTGGGGGAGCCTGCAGGAGCATGCAAATTTTTATGTCCCCTGAGAATTTGAAGTTTTAGTCAAACTTGCACCAGCCTCTCCCTCTCCCCCTTTTGATGTTAAAGCAGCCTGATATTCTGCTGTGCATCTTTCCTCCCTCCCTTCCCAGGAAGCTGTGTGACAGAGGCTCCCTCAGTGAGGCTCTGCTTGCTAGCTTTTGCTGGAAAGGTTAATAAGGGAGAGAACGTGTGATGAGCCTTAGCTAACAGATTTTCCCAGAGAGAATAAATCAGAACCATCCTGCTTCTCTGAAATCTTTTCCGTTGAGATTCAAAGCCCTAGTGGCTGCTTTAGTTACTAATTAGAAGTTACATTCAGCCATGAAGGGAACAGGACAACAACCACCATGTGACTTACATGAATAATCACACCGTGCTGCTCTGGCTTGAGTTGGGATTGCTGAATACTGATGGGCTGTGGATTGGGTTTGCGTAACAAGGATTTAGCAGCCAGCAGGGGGGCTACAGGAATGGCTTCTGTGAGAAGCTGACAGAAGTGTCCACAGGTTTCAATAGAGCTAATGCAAATCAGTTCCCACTTTTGGCCAAGGCCAAGTCCATGAATGATGGTGGTAGCACCTCTGGGATAATGTATTTGAGAAGTTACTGCGCAAGAGCAATTGCAGCCAGAGGGAGAATATGTGAGAGAGGAAACTCTGTGGACACCCAGGTCAGTGAAGAAGGAAGTACAAAAGGTGCTCCAGGCATCAAAGCTGGCAACAAAGTCTTGTGAGGCTCTTTTGTGTTTTGTTTTGTTTGTTTGTTTTTAAATCGGTTGGAAGCAGAAGTGCTGAGATAGGGGCAGTGCGAGCCCTGCTCTTACCTCTGCCTCAGGGTGGTTCCAAAGAGTATTTATTTGTATGGTGACAGGAGCAAAGATTCCTCTGTAGCCTGTGGTGAAGAAGGCAGGATGTTGCCCTGAAGCCCATGGAGCAGATATACAGCTGCAGCTCATAGAGGACTCCTGACCACAGCAAGTGGATGCCCAAGAAAACTATAACCCTATGAGAAGCCTACATTAGAGCAGGCTCCTAGCAGGACCTGTGGAGCTATGGAAAGAGGGCAGCCCATCCTGGAGCAGTCTCATGGGTGAGACACACTGGAGCAGTTTGTTCCTGAAGGATCTACACCCTATGGGAAGTGACATGCAGGAGCAGTTCATGAGGAACTGCAGCTTGTGAGAAGGACTTATGTTGGAGAAGTTTGTGGATAACTCCCATGGGAGGGACCCTATGTTAGAACAGGGGAAGGGTTTGAGGAGCCCTTCTGAGGAGGCAGAGTGGCAGAGACTGCTGACCACAACACCCATTCTCCATCCCCTTGTGCTGTCCCGAGGGAGGAGATGGAGACCTGGGAATGAAGTTGAACCAAGAAAGAAAGGAGATGTGGGGAGAATGTGCTCTAACATTTGGTTTCATTTCTCATTATCATACTCTGATTTAGCTGGTAATAAATTCAGTCTGGTTTTCCCCAAGCTGACTCTGTGTTGCACATGGCAGTAACTGGTGAGTGATCTCTCCCTGTCCTTATCTTGATCCTTTGTTACATTTGATTTAGTCTGTGCAGTTGAGGAGGGAAGCTATAGACTCACTTTGATGGGCATCTGATGTCCTGCCAGGGTGAACTGACCACGGATTGTAACCATTGTAACCATTTCTTCTCCTTGGGTCAAAGAAAATGAGAAAAAAACCCTGTAAATGTGGAAAAACAAAAGAAATAACAATTGTTGAAGAACCTGACAGAAAGAATAATGTGATACTAAGCTTGCTTTTCTGATATTGTCTCCTAAACTCTGTATGTTTAATTTTCTTCCATCTTGAAGACTCCTTGTTGATCTCCCACTGTTCACAGTAGAGGCTTAATATTCTCCAGTAATTTCTCTTCCACTCATGCATTGCTTCCACCCCCTCCTGGCCACTGTTTCTATTTGATTATTCACCTGCTTCTGTTGTGACATGTTACCTCCCATTATCGTCATCCGTCTCAATTTTCATCTTTATTCTTTGACTCTCATCTGTAATTCTGTGTCCCAATTGATTCATCACCATTAATCCAAGTCCATAATATAATTATAGATTCGGCTTTGCTCTCGGCTTGCTCTTCTCCATTCCCTGTCCCTGAGTTTTCAGTTCTGCTCTAGACATTATGGAGACTCTGCTCTCACTTCCGCTATTATTTCATCTCTCCCACCTGTGTCATCCTGAACTCAACACTGCCTATTCTGGATGTCTTTTTATGAGTTTTGTGTCAAGCAAAGATCTTATTT
This sequence comes from Ramphastos sulfuratus, assembly GCA_013399055.1. NCBI lineage: Eukaryota > Metazoa > Chordata > Aves > Piciformes > Ramphastidae > Ramphastos > Ramphastos sulfuratus. Next base: position 9,158 of record WBNM01046159.1, read on the forward strand.
CTAAGAAATTCACGCTCCTGCAGGTACTTAAAAGTCATGGAGACATGGTGCTGAGGGACATGATTTAGTTGCAGACTTGTTAGCATTTGGTTAATGGTTGGCCTCAATCATCTTAAAATTTTTTTTTCAGCCTAAACTAGTCTAGGATTACAGGGTTCTAAAATTCTAAGAATCTATACCTGTTGACAAAGGAACTAAAATGGGGTGTGATGTGTTCCAGCAGATCATAGCATCACAGAATCATAGAATCATAGAATTGTAGGGTTGGAAGGGACCTCAAAGATCATCTAGTTCCAACCCCCTGCCATAGGCAGGGACACCTCCCACTAGCACAGGTCACTCAAGGCCTTGTCCAACCTGGCCTTGAACACCTCCAGGGAGGGAGCAGCACAACCTCCCTGGGCAACCTGTTCCAGTGTCTCACCATCCTCACTGTAAAGAACTTCCTCCTAACATCCAGTTTAAATCTCTCCTCTGCCAGTTTAAACCCATTGCCCCTTGTCCTGTCATTGCAAGACCTTGTAAATAGTCCCTCCCCAGCCTTCCTGTAGGCCCCCTTCAGATACTGGAAGGCTACTCTAAGGTCTCCTGGAAGCCTTCTCTTCTCCAGGCTGCAGAGCCCCAACTCTCTCAGCCTGTCCTCATAGCAGAGCTGCTCCAGCCCTCTGATCATCTTTGTGGCCCTCCTCTGGACCCGCTCCAACACTTCCATGTCCTTCCTGTGCTGGGGGCTCCAGAACTGCACACAGGACTGCAGGTGGGGTCTGAGGAGAGCAGAGCAAAGGGGCAGAATCCCCTCCCTTGCCCTGCTGCCCACACTGCTCTTGCTGCAGCCCAGCACACAGTTGCTGTCTGGGCTGCACTCACACTGCAGCCTCATCTTGAGCTTTTCATCACCCCAGACCCCCAGGTCCTTTTCCTCAGGGCTGCTCTCAGCCATTCCCCAACCAGCCTGGAGTTGTGCTTGGGATTGTGCCTACCCAGGTGCAGGACCTTACACTTGGCCTTGTTGAATTTCATGAGGTTGGCCTGGGCCCACCTCTCCAGCCTGTCCAGGTCCCTCTGGATGGATCCCTGCCCTCTAGCAAGTCGACTGTGCCACACAGCTTGGTGTCATCTGCAAACTTGCTGAGGGTGCACTGATTCCTCTGTCCATGTCACTGACAAAGATGTTAAACAGCACTGGTCCCAGCGCTGACCCCTGAGGGATGCCACTTGTCACTGACGTGATACATCATAGAATGCCTTAGGTTGGAAGGGCCCTCAGAGATCATCTACTCCAATGCCCCTGCCATGGGGCATTTCTCAACTAGAATAAAAAGTGTTAATTAGGTTTTACTTCATTCACCCAAAGAAGTCTGCAATGTCCAAAGTAACTGAAGAGATCAGGAGCCCAGATTCATGAGGGAAGCTGAGTTTCTGACTGCTTTGAGATTCTTTCAATGCCTCAGCCAAAGAAGTTGCAAATAGTATCAAGCAGCACTGCCAAGAAAAATGGAATCTTTGCTCCAGCTCAGCTGCTTTAAGGACTTTCTAATCACCACATTCAGAGAACTGTGGCCTGGTGACCACTCTGTCGTTTTCTTTCTTTGTATGGAATTGGATTCTCTTTCATGTTTAGCAAAATGGAACCCTTTATGAGAAGACTTGAGAAGGGGAAAGGACTGACAGAGTGATCTGTGACTAAAGATAATCACATCCACCTGAAATTATTTGGGCATAAGGTAACACAGCAGATTAATAAGCATCACAAGTTTGATATCTCACAGATAAAAAAATACCTTAATGTGATCAAGGGTTTATCAAATATTTACTGCTGAGAATAAATTACAAGGTAGAAGATGGTCGAAAGCTACCAAAAGAATGTGAAGTTATGTAAGTAAGAAAGACTTCAATGTACTTCAATGTCTGATGTTTAGGAGCAAACACTGATGAGAGATGCTTGAAAATCAGTTCTGCACAAAATTTCCTTCTTTGGAGCATCTCTCATCTGTGTGTTTGCATTAGGATTAAAATGTTGGCTTTTTTGGCTCCTTCCTTCCTTCCTTCCTTCCTTCCTTCCTTCCTTCCTGTTTCTCTCTTTCTCTCTCTTTCTTTTTCTTTTCTTATTTCTTTTTCCTTCCTTTTCCTTCATATTTCCTTTTCTTTCTCTCTTTCTCTTTCCTTCGTCTTTCTTTTTCTTTTCTTATTTCTCCTTTCTTTCTTTCTTATTTTCTTTCTTCTTTCATTTCTTTCTCTCTTTCTGTTTCTCTCTCTCTCTTTCTCTCTCTCTTTCTTTTTCTTTTCTTATTTCTTTTTCCTTTCTTTTCCTTCATATTTCCTTTTCTTTTCTTTCTTATTTCTTTTTCTTTTCTTTCTTCTTTCTTTCTTTCCTTTCTTCTCTTTTTCTTTTCTTTCTTCTTTCTTTCTTTCCTTTCTTCTTTTTCTTTTCTTTCTTCTTTCTTTTTCTTTTCTTTCTTTCTTTCTTTCTCTTTCTCTCTTTCTGTTTCTCTCTTTCTCTCTCTCTTTCTCTCTTTCTTGCTTTCTTTCTTTCTTCCTTCCTTTCTTTCTTTCTTCCTTTTCTTCCTTTTCTTTCTTTTCTTTCTTTCTTTTCTTTCTTTCTCATATATGTAAGAACAACCACATCAGCAGTTTTGTCACCAGAGAACTGAAGAAAATATTCAAACACGTATTTAGTCTGAGGCTCGATGATATTTGAGGGTTGTTAAGAAGCCTTTTCAGTCAGAAATGTGATGCAATTAGCCACCTTCCGATCCGCCATATCAGCAAAGCAAGGCTTTGTGCTGTGCAGACAAATGCTGACACACAGCTAAGGAACTTTACTGAGTTTTCTGGCAGATTTAACTGAACAGATTAAAAGTGTTTTAATGCCTAATCTGTAAAACAAGCCTGCTGATTTACAAGAAAAAAATCTGTCTCACAGATTACTCAAATAGTATAGTTCAGTAGATGAACTGGTAGAGATCTAGCAGAGGTTGTCTATTAATACATCCAGGTTCATTCCTGCTGCTGGCAATATTTAATTGCCATTTTTAGTTATGATTCATAGAATCACAGGATTGTTTGGGTTGGGAAAGACCTCCAAGATTAATGAGTTCAACCATCAACCTAAGACCACCACAGCCATTAAAACATATCACAAAGTGCCATGTCCATGTGTTTCTTGAAAACCTCCAGAGACGGTGACTCCACCACCTTGTGAGCAACCCGCTCCAATGCCAGTGGTCACATCATACGTAAAATCTTGATGTTTACCTGTTTCATAGACCCAAGGACCTGCAGGGAAGAGCAGACAGGACAGGTAACACTCAACTGCCCCAACAAGGGATTGCATTCCATGGATTGCATATTCAGAGGCAAGCCTCTTCTTCACTGGCTGGTGTCCCAGGAGAACTCAGTCCCTCCCTTCTGCATTCCATCCTGATCTGTGTGTTTCTGAATACAGTTCCAGAGTCCAGCTCCTGAATCTGGTTCCCATCTACTGCTAAGTCCAGTCTGGGACTTGCCCAGTGTCTGCCCCCAGTATCAGTGGTGTTGATGGTGCTGTCATTGCCATCGAGGGTTGACTTGGCTCTTGGTTTGTGTCTCTTTGTTTCCATTCCCTGGGATTGTTTTTCTTTCCATCCAAGTTGGTTTAGTTTCTTTCCCACCTCACCAGTCTCTCTCTCTTCTTCCCTTTCTCTTCCCTTTGGCAAGACAGAGAACCTCTGGCACTCGTCTGGTGGCTGGTTGAGCCCTGACCCGTGACAACCATCTTATCTTCACAAGACTCCCTCCTTCAGCCACTAAGCAAGGCAGCTCAGTGCATCTCCACCTTCAGAGATAACATAAACATCTCTTGGTTGCAATCCTGACCTTTCTCTCTGAGCACGCTCAATGAACCTGCACTCCTGTCCCACAGCAAGCTGGGCAGTATCCCTCAACAGCCTTACTGATCTGATTTGTACATGATTAGTTATGTATTGATTTTTCCCTCCTGCTTACAGACACCATCCTGATCCTGTTACCTTGCATTGCTGTGGATTCATCCACATCGGAAGGCCTGTGGCACTTTTAATGTGCTATTCATGGTGCACAGCTTTCTGCTGAGCCTTGGACAGCAAAGTTGTCTGTCTTTGCATCAGCGACACTTGAGAATGTTGCCACAAATTAATTAAAGGTGTGAAGTGAAGGCATTAATTAAAACCCATGAACACCTGCATGGGTCCTCTTAGTCATAACTCATATCATGTTAAATTGCTTTTGCACACCAGCAGACCTACTTTGGGACTGAACAGACCTGTAAAGGGTGCTTATGAAAGCAAGAAGAAAAAAAAAAAGTCACTTGCAGAGACTTTGACGTTGTGATAGGCTTGGAAGATGGCCCAAGCTCATCAAAAAGCATGAGAATGTTTTAAGCACACTTGGGGCAAGATAATTTCAAATGAAGGTGACACTTGTGGTCTGAGACAGCTAGTGAAACACCATGGTTTTGAGAGGGTTCTGCTTGGGGACCTAAGATTTAGTAGCATGTCAAACTCAAAGTCAACACAGCAGAATTTAATGCTGTGTAAATGGGAGCCAAAGACAATGCCCTGGTGAATCCACGTGATAGATGTGCACGGCTTCCCCACAGCTGCATTCCCCAGCACCACTCCTGCTGCAAAACGACAATCATTTCTGGGTGAAAGAAAACCACTATTGATCTCCACTTTACAGGGAAGCTTTATGCAGTATTTTTAGCTGAGAGAAAGCCTTCTTAGTTTTTAAATTTAGAACAGTTTTTTTTTTTTTTTTAAACACACACACACACACATATATATTTATATATATTTTTTTTATAACCTGTTCAGGTGAAACAAAATCATGAGCACAGCCAAAATTGGATGGTGCTGACAAGCTTTTAAGACCGATCCTTAAAGGAAGTAGTGAGTAATGGATAACTAATACATCACACAGAAAGGCATACAAGAGCCCTAACCCAGCTGGAATATATCTGATAGCCGCTGGCAGTCTGCTTCGCGGGGTGGTTCGTAACAGTCACATTAAGTTTCCTCCAACCACTTTGGTTTCCATTAACTGCCTATTGTGTAAACGAAAGGATTTCACCTGACAGCTCTCAACTTTGCCTGGCAATTGGAAGATGTGGATAAAACACACTAGATGTGGTGAGAAAACAAAGCTGTCTATTGTAATGCTTGAGCACTTTTCCCCACAAAGATTATGTGATGATTTAGTGCAGAAACACTTGCTGAAAGTGGAGAGGTGTTTTATTTTATGAGTTTCAATGCGGTGGAGGTTGCTGCTTCTTTCCTACAAACTAGAGTCTTAAGAGTAAATAACATAACATGCTTGGGAAGTGCAAGCTAACTGCCTCCTGCTATCAGGGCGCTGATCAAGCATCAAGCAACGGGTGCCAGTTTTTTAGCATGTTTGATGCATATTCTCTATTTCCTGTCATCCAGACTCCTCTCTAGGACTTTTTATTTCAGACATCCTTCCCCCCCCTCCCCCCGCAGTTTCATATCAATGTGCTGTCTGCTTTCTAAAAAGGCTGCGTTCACACTAGCTAAAAGGACGTTGACTTTGTGCCTGTTCTTTCACACTAGTGCTACACGAAGAGTGTTACTGGGAACATACTAATTAGAACTAGATGGATATTTTAAAATCAGTTGTCGTTCATTCATTTTTCCTTTTCATCAGGAAACGGTTTTAGTAAAACCAAATTGCTTGGAGGATTGATTTAAATGAATATTTCGCTGTAAAGCTTCATTTAAGAGTTTTGAGATTGTTGAAAAATCACTTTTGTTGTCTTTCTTAGGTAATAATGCTCCATTTTTGGCCACACTGAACATTTATTTAAGCATCTAAGTTGATACACTGCATAGAAACTGGAAAAGGACAGAAATCTAAGTGAAATATTGCAAAAAAGATGAAGAAAAATGAGCTCGTCGAGGTTATTTCCTTTGCTAAGCAGCCTTCCCTTTTCCATTTTCAGAGAAAAAAGCACTTCTCAGGTGCGTTTGCCTTGGTTCTCCACAGGGTTTGTTCACGGACCTGTTCGAAAACTCAGCGTAGTGCTTATTGCTTGTGGCAATGTGATGAAATCTAGGCATGTTAAATCCTTCTGTCCCCTTAATTCTTTTGGCAGCAAGTTGTGGAGAGATAAAGGCTTCATTGTCAGTGAAATTAGATCAGGACTTAAACGGCTTGAAAGAAGTGGTGCTTTTTGTTGTGCAAAAAACCTAAATAAACAAACTAAATGCTTACAGAGGTTAAACGTCTTAGCAGCTCTCTGGGCTGAAGTCAAAGGACTTGACTCATTTCCGAGGTTTTCTTCTTCTTCCCCCCCCCCCCCCCATTTTTTTTCTCACNCCCCCCCCCCCCCCATTTTTTTTCTCACCGAAAGGAAAGAAAAAGAGAGGAGTTGAAATGACAAGCCTAAGTGCCTATTTGTTAATTTTTATTTATTTATTTTTTTCTGTGCTAAAGGGGGAAGAAAAAATAGAAGAAGATTCGTATGGATCTTGTGGAGTCTTGAGGCAAGAAGCTTTTTAAAATTAAGTTAAATTAAATTGTTTGGAATGTGACCTTTAGCAAAATGTTTCGGTTTTTCTCATCCCTTTCCCACTCCTCCTTTCTGATTGCTGCTCCCATTTGTAGAGCACAGCTAATTTAGAGCATCTGCCTGGGAACATTATGAGGTTGTTATCATGAACACTGCTGTGCTGGAGAATATTTCTGTGTAAGAGCAGAATCCGTCATTTGTTTGATAGAGACTACAAGGAGTCTGTGCCAGGCCAGACGGTGCTCTCATCAAGCAGCAAGGCAGCCAAAACTTAGCAAAACCAGCTTGCTGCAAACATATCTGTAGAGCCTTTAAAAAAGGGCAAAACCGGGAGCTGCTTGGTCAGAGTTTGCACTTTATGCTAAATTTTGAGGATGAAAAGTATGCCAGACTCAAATAGATGAGGAGGGACCACAGAAAGATATCTAAATATGTTAAAAAAAAAAACCAAAAAGAAGGGGGAAAAAAAATGGAGTGTTTTGCAGAATCACAGAACTGGTATGATTGGAAAAGATCTCTGAAATCGAGTCCAATCATCAACCTAGCCATGGCCATCATACCACATCCCAAAGTGCAATATTCAAACATTTCTTTAACACCTCAAGTGGGAAGGAGGAGAACTGTCTTTGTGGCAGTGTTTTCCTGTTTGATCAGTTATTGTAGGGAGAGAGGACTGAGGAATTCAGATTCTGGCATAAAGCTTACATAAAGCACATTGTAAATTACATTTGTACACAGAGGCAAAGCTGAAGAACACCCAAAGGAACATCATGTTTTTGAAGCTGCATTAATGGTCATGTACATCTTGCTGAGGATGACTGTGAAGCTAGGATGAATCCAGTTTTTCTTTCTGAGACACACAGAAAACAAAGCCAAGGGAAGACTTTGGCTTGTTTGTATTTGGGAGTCATTTCAGAGGCTACATCACTGACACCTGAGCAACCTCAACACATCAAAGAGATAAACTGAGATTAGCTGAGCTGCACCTTGAATATCTCCAGGGATGGCATCTCATCTACCTCCCTCAGCAACCTGTTTGAGTGTTCCATCAGCCTTATGGTGCAGAACTGGTTTCTAACATCCAATCTAAATCTGCTCTTCTCTATTCAAACCATTGCCCCTCATCCTATCACTACCAGCCTTTGGAAACAGTCTCTCTGCAGCCTTCTTGTAGGCCCTCTTCAAGTGCTGGAAGGCTGCTCTAAAGTCTCCCCAGACTGTCCTCACAGGAGAGGTGCTCCAGCCCTCTCCTGGTTGCTGCTTTTTTCATGTTTTTTTTTGGTGAAGGATTGCTGATCCCACCCCCTTCTGTAGACCACTTCAACGCCTTTCGGATCTCGCTTTTTACCTACAGGAAAAAAATAAATCTCCAAGGCCAACTCCCTAGAAGCTAATACAATTTACACACTTTAATTCTTCCCAGAATCAGAAGGAAAGAGAAACCTGCACCTTCTTTGCAAAGATGTTTAAAAAGTGTATTTTCATTCTTTCTGCCTTATAAAAGTCTATAAATAGTCTAGTATTATCCATAATTTAATTTCATTCCTAAAGGAGACCACCCATAGTTGTTATGAAGTTGTTTCTTATGCTGTCTCTCTTCTTACTTTGTGTTGTCTTTCAAAGATTTAAAACTTTTGGAGATCTGAGCTAACTTTCTTTCTACGGTTTTCTGCTGCTATCGTAGCACAGGACAAAATTACTGTCCTCAAAATAGCCTCAAAGCAACCCAGAGATGTTCAAACTACAGGCAGACACTAAAGAGAGCAATCAAATCATCAGATGCCCACAGGGATATTTTAACTCCAATGTGGATGGACAAGGTGGTGATCTGAAGAGCGCAGGTACCAGTCCTGCAGTTTTACAGGCAGAGGATAGTCAGAACAGCCCCATCGAAGGCAATCCATATAAGCTTAGGCAAGTCTAAGCCTGTTAGAATGGTGCCAGGTATTTTTATTTATGTTTGTTTCTTTCTGTGTCTCCCTCTCATTTATTTTTCACAAAGTGCTTCCTCTATCTGTTTGTCTGAGATATCACATTTCTGCTAAGTCCAATTATTTGGGTATATTTATTTTTCTGCCACAGCTCCATCCTCTCTGGTTTTGATCTCTTGCAAGAATATACACTTTTATTTCACTCCTATCTGGGAATAAACAGTGCCTTAGAACCATGAGACAGTAATTATGTGCATGGCATACCACGTTCTCTTGCATTTATAGTAGTTAGGGTGGTAAATAACAGCTTATTTCTCCTTAGTATTCAGGAAGGAGACAGGACACAACCCTTGTGACCACCCCGGAGATGGGAGATCAGAGGGCAGACTTCAGGCTTCTGATGCTTCTCTCTAGTGCTCTGTTAACAACCCCAAGAGTCAATAGTAAACCCACTGCTCTTTGATTCAGGAGCTAAGTGATTAAGTGCAAAATTCCAACATCTTTATTCCTGCTGGACAGCATCTCCCTCAATGAACCTGTTTCCAGGTCAGGAGCCATTGGTATATGATGTGAACCAGGCTAGCACATCCACCCTCCAAGACAGGAATGCACCCAAATGAGTGATTCTGCAATAGGACACTTATTTGAGCAAGACCAGTAAAACCCAGCAAAGCCTACTGACATGCCAGACACAAGCCCTGTATGCTCTCTGCTGCAGCAGAACATGTGAAATGTGAAAATTCCCAAGGGGTAGGATGCATGAGGCTGCAGCCTGTGGTTTGCTCTACCTGCTGTGTGTGCCTCAGGGAGCAGACTGTGCCGTGCCATGGTGTAACAAAAGCTCCGCTCTCAATCCCCCTTCTTCAGCACCGTCTTCTGCACACTTCTCTTATAGAGTTCAGAATGCACCTCCAGATAACTTCAAGCTCCTGTTGACCTGAGGTGAGCTAGGCAAGGTAAGAAATGATGGAGCAGGCAGCAGAAATTGCCAGCATGTGGGGGAGAACACGAGATCTTGCTCATGCAGAGATATCTCTGTTTCCCCAGTCAGAGCCACAAGGCAGCAAACATGAAAATCCATGCTGTGTCTTTTCAGTGAAGTGCAGATCTTTGTGTTGCAAAAATAAATCTTCATTTCCATTTAACCCTCAAGGCTGGGAGAGTTTTGTTTCACACAGCTGGAACAGAAATGTAGAATTGTTTTGGTTAGGAATGTTTAAGATCAACTCCAACTATTAACCCAGCAATGCCAGGTCACCACCATACATGTCCCTCAGCATCACATTTATATGGCTTTGAAATCCCTCCAAAGTTGAAGATTCCACCACTGTTCTGGGCAGCCTGTTCCAAGGCTTGATGACCATTTTAGGGAAGAAATTGTTCCTCTTGTCCAACTTAAACCTTCCCTGGTGCAACTTGATGCTGCTTCCTCTTGTCCCAGTTCTTGTTACTTGAGAGAAGAGACCAACCCCTACCTGGCTCTAACCTCCTTTCAGGGAATTGTAGAGAGCAGTGAGGCCTCCCTTCTGCCTTGCTTTCTCCAGGCTGAACAGCCCCAGGTCCCCTGCTCCTCACGAGATCTGTTCTCTAGGCCCTTCGCAAGCATTGTTGTCCTTCTCTGGACCTGCTCCACCCCCTCGGCGTCCTTATAGTAAGAGGCCTGAAACCGAACCCTATATTTGAGGTGTGGCCTCACCAGTGCTGAGCACAGGAAGACAACTTCTGCCCCACTCCCGGTCATGCAATAACAGCAAACCGAAAAATCGGCAGCGTGCTGCTGCAAAGCCTTGTTGTTTCTCAGTAGCTGTGGAACAACAGGTTAATCATCACAATTAAATGCAAAATCTGGCAGGAGGCTTTTGTGCCTTCTTACCCAGTGCTAGTCTGCAGGGGGAGAAATCACTTGGGTACAATTAAACGTGGCGACAGTTGATTTTCACACTGGCTCTGCAGCACATATGCTAGAAGGGGCGAGGTCCGTGAGTGCCAGCCGGGCTGTCGTGGCTGACACCGGTGGCTCTGCCGTGGCCTTGAGCCCTGAGTTGCAGTGTTTTTATCAAGCCCTGCCTGCCTCCTGCTTGTGGCTTCAGCGTGCTTGTTGGAAATGTTTTATGGCTTTGTGCTGGGTGGTGGCTGCCGATGCCCCCCCACTCGCTACAAGAAAAATCTGTCCCAAATTATTTACTTCTATCACACCTCACCTCTCACCCATTCCAGTCTCTGCCACAATATCCTGCACTGTCTCAGTTTCCTGGCTTCCCTTTTGTGCAGCTATAAAAATAGTTTAAAAGTGAGGTTTCTTACTTCTCACATTACTTTTTTTTTCCCCCCCTCCTCCCCAGCCCCCCTACTCTATTTTTAGTGGTAACTACATGCTGCAGGAAGGAGGAAAAGAAACTGAGGAGAAAATATTTTCGAATGGACACCAAAAGGTTTCTCAAACCCCAAAATGGAATGGTAAGACAACCTGCCTTTGGAGATGCAGGCTCATTGCTCCAGGAAAAGACAAACTGGCTTCATGCCGCTTTCTGTACAGTGATCCCATGCTGTCCAATTTGCCTGCTGATGCTTTAATTGGATAATCCTCTAAATGCTCAATAATTGACCTGACTGCTCAAGTAGGTTTGATTCAAATGTATTAAAATGGTCTGCAAGTCTCCTGGCTTGGTGGCTGGGCAAGTGGAAGAAAATATGTCTCTCTATGTCTTTAGTTGTTCTTCTCTGCTTTTATTTCATACCTGTTGAGCAACAAATGTTTAAGAGAAGAAGAAGGTGTCTTCTTGCTACCCACTCTAGAGATTGCTCCTAGGATGAGATCCACTTTACTGAGTTAGTGAGGCTGCCTCAAAAAAAGTCAAGCTGCTTCAAGTTCAGTGCTTGGTTATGAGCTATAATAACATGAGCACCTGATCTACTTTGCTTGGATTTGACCAGAAGGTGATGACATACACTAGAAATGGTTTTCTTTTCTAGCAATTTCACCTGATGCCTGGTTTATGTTCAAAAGGGTAAGACTGGCTAAACTCTGGATTAAAACACCAAAGCCCTAAACTGATGATGAAGCCTGCTGATTGATATGTTTTTTTTGAATTCTGCTCTATGGTAGCAGTTCTCCAAAACCTCTGACCCAATGAGGCCTTGAGCAGTATAGTTCAGAGGAGTCCCTGCCCATGGCAGGGAGGTTGGAGTAGATGATCTCTAAAGTCCCTTCCAATCTAAGCCATCCTGTGATTCTATGATAAATCAGTGTTGCTAATTAAGAAAAAAACCAAAAAACCCAACAAATCTTGAGTGTATACCTGTGTGCCAGCTGGGAACGTGTTTTCAGCCTTGCTGCTGAATCAACCTAGGGACACAAAGCCACACAGGATCATACAATCACAGAATTGTTTGGATTGGAAAATACTGCTAAAGTAATTGAGTCCAACCATCAACCCAATACTACCATGCACACTAAACCATGTCCCAAAGTGCCATGCCCATGTACTTCCTGAACACCTCCAGGGATGATGACTCCACCACCTCTCTGAGCAGCCACTTCCAGTGCCCGACCACTCTTGCAGCAAAGAAATTTCCCCAAATCTCCAACTCAAACCTCTCTGGCACAATTTCAGGCCATTTTCTCTTGTTCTCTCACCTAGGAGAAGAGACCAACCTCCTTCCAGGGAGTTGTAGCAGGCAAGAAGGTCTCCCCTCAGCCTCCTTTTCTTCAGATGAAACAATCACAGTTCCCTCATAAGACTTGTACTCTAGACCCTTCCTTGCCCTTCTCTGGACATGTTCTGGAACCTTGATGTCCTTCTTGGAGTGATGGGTCCAAAACTGAGCCCAGTATTTGAGGTGTGGCCTCACCAGCGCTCAGTACAGGGTCATTGCTGATCCAGGCTAGGATGCCGGTGGCCTTCTTGGTCCCCTGGGCACACTACTGGCTCATGTTTAGCCACTGTTAACCAGCAACTCCAGCTCCCTTTTTGCTGGGCAGCTTTCCAGCCATTCTGCTGCAAGCCTGAAGCATTTCATGAGGTTGTTGTGGCCCAAGTCCAGGATCTGCCATTTGCCTTTGTTAAACTTACACAACTACCTCTGCCCATGGATCCAGCCTGTCCAGAGAAACCTCTGCCATAACTGACTGCTTCCCACTGGGCATGAGCATGCAGAACTATAACACAAAGCATCCTGTTGTGTGCCAGCTTCCCCACATCAGTCTTGCTCAAGGTCAAGATTAAATTCCTTTATTGGGAATATTCAGTGAGGTTTAAGTCTCGGTGTAGTTCATTCCATATATTAAAAAAAAAAAGAATAATTACAGCTTCAAACCATTTTATTAGTTCCTCTGCACACCAGCCAGTGTTTGACATATAAATAACATCTGCTTTACAGAGATAACCCATGTCCAGACTTACTGTTAGTTTTTGCCCAGCTATGTATTTAATTGTAAGTATTTTTCTTTCCTGGTTTGCCAGCCCTACTGGAAGGCAACCCAGTCTGCTGCTTATGCAGCTTCTGTTACTGACCCAGCCACATCTTGTGGTTTAACCACAATCCCTGTCCTAGTCAGAATCCTGCTAATTGCTTTGGGATTTGAGTGCTATAGAAATCTGTCTCGTTTTTATGTCTGACCAAAATATGGACTTAATGAGTCAGGGATAAAGGAGCAGGGAGCTGGGAGATTCTATTGCTCCAAAACTGATGTCTTACCCAGGGGATGAGCCTGTATCTCTACAAAGGCACCTGTGAGACCCTCCAGACCCTTTTTCTCTTCTGCAAGTGACAGATATCAGGCTTCTCTTCATGGCAACGCTATCAATTTGTAGAACCAAAAGCCCAGGGGCTTTTATTTAACTCCTAGAAAACTTTCTGAACTTTGGCCCTCAGTAGTTGTCCTGGCCTGAGCTAGACCAGAGCTAATTCTGTTCAGTGATTTGACTTCCCAGCTCAGTCTCTGTCCACTGAGACAGTTTCTGAAGTTCAGGGCAGGTTTGCACAGCCAGGGGCTGGTGCTAGCAGGGACAAACTGATGTACAGAGTTCCTGCCAAGGGCTGAGCTGCAGAAAGACTCTAGCTGAGACTTGCTTCAAGGCCACTGCCACAGCTTGTGCTGCACCTTGGGAGGCAGGATGTCAGAGGTGGCAACTGCAGGAAGGAGCAGACAGGAGAGGTGACCCTCAACTGCCCCAACAAGGGATTGCATCCCATGAATGGCATCTTCAGGAGCAAGCTGAAGGATTACCAGAGTCAAGCCTCTTCTTCACTGGCTGCTGCCCCAGGAGGACTCTGCCCCTTCTGCCTTCCATTCTTATCTGTGTGTTCCTGAATTCAGTTCCAGAATGAGGCTCCTGAATCTGGTTCCCATCTGCTGCACAGTCCAGCCTGGGCTTGGGAACCTCTCTGATCCCACCTAATTCCAGTATTTCCTTTCACTACATCTGAATGGAACATTTCTAGGGATTTTCAGAGAGAAAAGAGAACAAGCCAGAAAACGTTCTCACAGAACAGACAGTTGTAGATGGAAACAGGCAAGCACAGGTCTTTGTGCTTAATGCTGGTGACTGAACTTCTTGCATCAATTAAACAAAAGAGGATAAAGCCCCTCTTGTTAGCACAAGTATTGACATAGTTTGGATTTGTAAGTGTTCTGTGTTTGAAGAAGGGAGATAGATGCCCTTCAGACAGAAGGGCAAACTAGACAGGAGTGGAAACTGATTTGAAAAGGACAGAGAAAGCTACTCCATCTTCAGGAGTTGAAATGGGGCATCAGCTTTTGAGTTTTCCATGGTAATTATTCAACTGTAACCTTCTCAATGCCTTGTCACTTCTTAATTTATTCTGTATTGTAAACACCTGCAGGCGCAGATGGCTGAGCTATTCTCTAAAGCTTTGGCTATTTTGCTGTGCTAAAATGAGGTAGGGCACTGGAGCAATACAGATGAGGTTTGTTGCTGAGAACCAGTGGTGATATCCCCAACTTCACATCTTTATGGACAGAAGAATGATGCTTTATGAGTCTCTCCCAGCTAACTGATTTAGGATCCTTCCCCATCCACCCTTCCATTGGGTGATACTTGTTCTTGACAGAGTTAAAGCACACTTTATAGACATAGAACCCTAGAATGGTCTGGATTAGAAGGGACCACAAAGATCATGCTCCCTCCCTGAAGGTGTTCAAGGCTGGGTTGGGCAGGGCCATGACCAACCTGGTCTAGTGGAAGGTGTCCCTGGCAGGGGGCTTGGAACTAGATGACCTTTAAGGTCCCTTCCAACCTAAACCATTCTATGATTCTATAGTGTAGTTCCAACACTCCTGCTATGGGCAGGGATGCCTCCTACTAGACCAGCTTGCTCAAGATCCCATCCAACATGGCTTGGAACACTTCCAGGCTTGGAGCCTCCACAATTTCTATGGGCAACCTGTTCTACTGCCTCACAACCCTCAGGGGAAAGAATTTTCTCCTAATGTCTAGTCTAAACCAAGCTTCTTCCAGCTGCAAGCCATTACCTCTCTTCCTGCCACTCCATGTGTTTGTCAAAACTCCCTCTCCAGCTCTCCTGTAGCCACCTTTACTGGAAGGCTGCAATAGATGGGTCATAGACTATGCTGATCAGCTGGCTGAATTACTTCAATTAAAAAAAGAGCATTTCCTGCAAACTGTTATGAAATAAAGATTTACCAATGTCTTAGATCGAGTTCCTTGACTTGGGGCAATAAATTTGCTTTGGGCCAGAATCTGTTTTCCTTGCTTTCACAGCTTCAGACAAAGGCAGTGAGACTCAAGAAGCCTGTCAGAGTCTCAGGACACCTTTGGAGTCTGTTACATCTTAGGGAATGATTTAATGGATATGTCTCATTTTCTGATAAGTGAAATAAGGGTGAAAATCAATTTCCATCATTTGTTGCAGCCAAGCCTTCAGAGGCTGGGACTTGCATGCTAGGAGAGCCGTGGAGGACAGGACTTGGATGCTGGCTGCTGATATACACGGCTGCAGCACGGAGAACAGCATTGATCCTTGTTCGGTTTATCGCGCTGCTGATCTCAGTCAAATCTCTCTCCATAGATTCAGAGTGGAGGCAAAGTGAATGAAAAGTCACTTCTGACCTCCACCAGTCAGCTTCTGACCTCCACCAGTCAGCTCTGCAGCCACTTCTCTAGGGATAACTGGATTTCTTGGTAATGTAAATCCTCTCCCACCCATACATAGTACCTGTATTTCAGCATAAATGGAATAGAAGCCTTACAATGAAAAAAATAGAAGAAAATGTCATATCCACAAAAATACTGCTGAAAAGGACAAGAACTTGAGGATTTTGATAACATAGAATCATAGTATTGTCTTGGTTGGGAAAGATCTCTAACATTGAGTCCAGCCTTTGAGCTAACACCACCATGGCCATTAAACCATGTCCCACAGTGCCACGTCCACAGGTTTTTGGAACACCTCCAGGGATGGTGACTCCACCACCTCCCTAAGCAGCCTGTTCCAACGCCTGACCACTCTTGCAGCAAGGACATTTTTTATTATATCCAATCTAAACTTTCCCTGACACAATTTCAGGCCGTTTCTTTTTCTATCATCTGATGCTAAAGGGAAGAGAACAACACCTCTCTGCCCCCACCTTATTCACTTGCAGGGAGTTGTAGAGAGCAAGGTGGTCTCCCCTCAGCCTCCTATTTTCCAGATTAAACAACTCCAGGGCCCTCATCTGCTCCTCCCCAGACCTGTTCTCCAGACCCTTCACCAGCTTTGTTGACCTTCTCCAGACACACTCCAGCATCTCAATGTCCTTCTTGCAGCGAGGGGTCCAAAACTGAACTCAGAACTGGAGGTCCATTATTTTTATTACATTGCTCAAAACTAGCTGTGGTTCACAAAGCCACTGCACATCATCTCTTTAATACCCAGCAACCATCTAAGGAGAAAATCATACTGTCCTGTCAGTGTTTAGAAGGATATTGTGTTTATTATGCTAATGTGAGGACTTGAGACAGAAAATTGAAGTATCATTTTTCCAGTTCATTAAGATTTGACTTTTGACTACTGCTCTGCATTTGATTAGTTAGTTTAATTATGCAGATACCAAGTGTTCTGATGGCTAGGCACCCTCTTCCACATGGCCATGTGCTATCTATGACAAAACATGCTTTTATTAAATGATAATATGATTTTTTAGGGGTTTTTTTGGGTTTTTTTTTTTTTTGAGTGGGACTACTGCTTCATTTGGCTTGAAGTAAGGAATCCACCACTGTTTGTCTCCCCGACCTTTTGTGGTATCCCTTCATGGATACCACAAAGCCATACATGTTCTTTGAGTGATGCAAATTACATTTAATGTGACAATTAAGTCTCTGCCACATAGCAGGACTTTCACACTCCATTAGGGATAAAATTAGGAATAGCATTTTCTCAGCATAATCCGTGGTCATTAAAAAACCATCCATGGGGATCAAAAATTGTGGTTGTTATTGAAATCTATCGTTATAACAAGGGTAATGATTGCAGTACTCATCCAGCTGCACTCATCAGTTGCTCTTTCTTCGCTCTGATTTGAGAAGGAAAAATCTGCAATTAGAAAGTCACATATTTGCAGAAAGTCAGTGCACTTCTTTTCTGTCACTTCTGCACTTCAGGACTTCGTGCTGTCTTTAGCAGAGAGCCCATGAAAGAGGCAGAATAAACACAATTTTATTTTATAAAAGAAATAAATGCCAACTCCACTGCTAGGTAAGGTGGTATAAGGAATCCAGTGTGTGGGTGTAAATGTAAAATTACATAATCTAATCATCTGCTTAATCTTCTGCTACAGACAGCTCTTGCCCTCTTTCTCTCTCTCCTCTTTTTTGCTCTTCTTGTTCTCAAACACTGACTAATGCCATGAGATGACTCCATATTTTTCAAGACAAAGCCATTCTTGATCAAGAATATCGTTGTCTCCAGGCTCTGTGCACACACTACCCTGTGCCTTGCCCTTCATTCTCTTTGCTGGTGATTTCCATTTCTTCTAGCTATGTACTGAAATATGCTGTGTAGGCAGATCTCTGCTAGAGCAGGCTACCCAGAGAGGTTGTGGAGTCTCCTTCTCTGGAGAGTTCCAAAACCTGTCTTGATGCATTCCATTAAAACCTGATCTAGGTGACCTTGCTTTAGAAGGGGTGTTGGAGTAGATCATCTGCAGAGGTTCTTAACAACCTCTGCAATAGTGGGATCCTGTGATTCTATGACCCCTGATGCTAAGCTCTCTCTCTTGATTCTGCTCACCATGTACAGCAACAGGGCTGCCACAACTATTTGAAGCACTGTTTGCATCCTGTTTGCAGCCCACAGATTCTCCAGGTAAAGTGTTTCTCAGATGATGAATCAGTGATCCACCCCTACCTGTTATGAAAAGTGCCCTTTTCCTGGTGTATTCCTGACTGTGGTTGATGACTGTCCCTTGTATGGTTTGCTGCAAAAGCTTTCTACTAGTTGTGTATTCTGATTCTTCTGTCCCTTCCCACTTTCAAATCACACTTTCCTGCTTGCAGTGCCAAGACAGGAGTTTTCTATGGGTGTAAGACTCAGTGCCTTTTAAATTTAACAAACCCCTATGTTAAGCAAGCTCCTTCAACCTATCCTCATGGCAGAGGTGCTCCAGGAGCCTTCCTCCTTAGTACTCTTGGTCTTCAGACTACTGAGTGTCTGAGTTGGTGAACTCCCCTGCCTCAGTGAATGCATAAGGAAACCATCTTACAGGTTTTGGGTAGTTATGGCAACCAGCAATGGGTGAAACCAGGACAATTTATACAACATCTGGGGTGTCTGTGTAATGGAGACATGTTGCTGAGATTTCATTTGCTGCAGTACAATTAATAGTCTTGAACATATGCTTTATGGGGATGTTTCCAAAACCCTTTGCTAGATAACAGGGCTGTTTAAAAGATGTTCTCCCTCTGTCTGTGTTCAGCTAAGGTGCCAGTGCCATTTTCAGAGGTCAGATCTGATGGGAAATGTTTCCTGGGTTTTTTTTTGTTTGTTTGTTTTATAGCAGTATTTGCTGATGTTTCCTGTCAAATCAGAAACTAAGAAAGGCACCAAAACTATGAGTGCATTTAATTCTTCCCCCTCTAAACCAAGTAAATCCAGATTGTGACCCAGGCACGTGTGGATGTGTATTTATTAGCAGGGGAGTCACATATCAAGGGTTATGGCATTTCCCATGTTGCTGTCAGGGCTCGAATGAGGACTGAGTCTGCTTTTGGGCTTTGTATTGGAGAAGAGTCCTGAAAAATCTCCTCTAGAGGAAAAACAGAGAACTTGTGCTGTACAGAAAGCCATACTACCTGCTTGCAATGTTCTTTCTGACCTGGCTGACTTTTAAATGGATTTATTTTATGGTAATAGGGAACATGGCACCTTTGCCTCTGTTAAGCACATAAGAAATACAGGATTACCCTTGGAGTAAAAATTTGTGGTTCTCCAACAACAGTGAAATTCAGCAGATAAAATCTGGGTTTCTTTGTTCCCAGTGCCGTGAAGTAAAAAAGATTTCCTTTTGGATCAATTAAAAATACTCATTTCCCCCCCCCCCCCCCCCCCCCCCGTCANTTCCCCCCCCCCCCCCCGGTTATTTGTCACTTTAACCAGCTGCTTTTGAATTTAGAGTGATTTTCAGATGAAATGCCATTTAAGAACCATTAAGCACAATTTATTTTTCATATTTCAGATTGAAATTAACTTTTACTTAAAAATATAAACTCCAAACTCCATTCTCCCGTGCTTATTCCTTGACAATTTCTGTTGAAGCTCCAGTTCATTGCAAATAAGTAATACACACATGAATAATTGTTTAGCACACAGTTTAAAATGTACAACTAGTTAAGATTTTGGACTCAAATACGTCTGGAAAGAGTGGTAATGAGAGTTTGTCTATCACTACACATTACTTATGGTATGCTTATATATTTGATAGAAACTTAGTTAATCATCCAGCTGCTTCCTTATGGGACAACCAGGGGTTTGCTGTTGAATTTTATATGAATTAAAAAAAAAATCTTTTGAGTAATGCCATATAAAATACTTACTGTGGAATATTTATCTTGTGCTCCTTGCCCACGTTTCTCCCGCTTGGAACCAAGCTGAAGCTTTCCATTTGACAATATTTGTAATGTAAAAATCTATTTCAGTCAGTAAATGATATTGTGCTAATAGCTTGGGCTGCAGTTGAGTAAAACCCTTAAGCATATGGATAATATCTGCTGAAGCTAATTGAGCTGCTGGCAGCATTGGAATTACACATGCTTAAAGACTTGATGGTGAGAGCTCAGGCAACTCAGCTGAGCTGTGTAGGGATGGGACCTAGGCGACTATATCTGGCTTTGACAGGTCTCACTCAGTGCCTGATGTGGGCATTCAAGTTTCTTTTGGGCTGAGTGAGTACAGTTCAGCCTGACAGGGACATGGATCACTTCTTGTGAAGAGTCATTCAATTACTAAAATTAGTGACTTCTGATGATTAGTGACATCACAGAACCCTAGGATGGTGGGGTTGGAAGGGACCTCTGAGGATCATTTACTCCAACCCCCTTGCTGAAGCAGTGTCACCCACAGCAGCTTGCCCAGGACCACAACTTCCAGGTAGGTTTGGAATCTCTGCAGAGAAGGAGACTGCACAACCTCTCTGGGCAGCCTGATCCAGGTCTCCAGCAGTTTCACAGCAAAGATGAGACCTCCTGGATTCCAGTTGAAGCCCTTTGCCCCTTATCCTGTCACTGGGCACCACTAAAAAGAGCCTGGCTTAATTCTCTTGCCCATCAACCTTTAGCGACCCATCAACCTTTAGCTATCCATCAACACTGAGAAGATGCCCTCCCAGAATTCTTCTTACTGTACTTGTGCAGGGTTTTTTCCTCCCCAGGTGCAGGACTCCCCATTTGTCCTTGTTGAACTTCATGAGGTTCCCTCTGGCCAAGTCTCTGGTGTGTCCAGGTCTTGCTGAATTACAGCACAGCCTGATGCGGTGTCGGCCAATCCTTCCAGCCTTTTATTATGAGCAAACTTAGTCTATCTCTTTATCCATGGCACTGACAAAGGCACTGAACAAGATTTCCTGACTTTTGGGGAATACTGTAAGCCTCCAACTGGACTCAGCTGCTGATCACAGGGCTCTGCCATTCAAGCAGTTCTCAATCCATCTCACTGTACACTCACCTAGCCCACACTTCCTAGGTTTAGCTATGAAGATGTTTTGGGAGATATTAAAAAGCCTTGCTGAAGTTGAGGTAGACAACAGGTATATACCCAAGTCCTCCTTTGGAGGTGGCTCTACAAGCTTACGGGTAGCCATCATTAGTGACTGGTAAAATTTAATTGGATACACTTCATATGACTGCAAGCCATAAAGAAAGAGGTCCAAAGAAAGCCAAATCTCTTGATCTTTAGAGAACAGTCAGCTCTAGCCATGTGGAGCCCATGAAGGACACACAAGTGTTAAGCTCTACCAGAAACACCTGGGCAGCAGTGAGTGGCTGGAACTTCACTAAAAAATCTGCTGGAAGAAGTCCAGCAGAGGCTACAGAGATACTCAGGGGCCTGGAGCATCTCTATGAGGAGAAAACATCAAGCATAGGAGGAGAGGCTGAGAGACCTGGGGCTGTTGAGCCTGAAGAAGAGCAACCTGAGAGAGGAACTGATCAATGCTCAGCAAGAGCATGCAAAGAAATTTCTTCGGTGTGAGGGTGCTGAAGCCCTGGAGCAGGCTGCCCAGAGAGGTTGTGAAGTCTCCTTCTCTGGAGACATCCCAACCCACCTGGACATTTTGATCCTGGGCAGCCTGCTGTGGGTGACCCTGCTCTAGCAGTGGAGATAGACTTGATGATCTCTAAGATCCCTTTCAATCGGGAGCATGCTGCAATTCCGTGACAGGCTGGGGAATGCCATACAGGGAAGAAGTGAAGCTGACAAAATGAGCATGGATTTCCCCATGTAAAAATGATGAGTGTGATACTAAATAACACACTGGTAGGTGTCTGGTGGGGCATGAAGTTGACGACATATTCAGGGGTACAGATCATACATACTCATCAGGTTAGCTCCTGCTTTGGGACATTACTCTGCAGCAGAAGATTTATTCCAACAGCTTTAACTTTCTTACCCTATCAGAACTCCTCTTTATCTTCACTGTATGTCATCTTGGCATTTTCCTTGACTGAACTCTGCTCTCGCTTCTCTTTTTAGTGCGTCTGCAAATCTCTCTGTCACCACCTTTGCTATATCTCCCAAGTCATTACTGTAGTACTTAATAAAAGGTACAGTAAAGTCATCTCGAGGATCTTCAGTTCTCAAAAGACAGTGTTGCCAGGGTGTCAATAACCAGGGTGTAAACAGGAGTAATGCCATGTCAGCTGATGAAAGCAGACCCATGGACAAAAGGGCTTTGCCTGTCATCCATCACAAGGTGTATGGATTATGTAGCACAGCAATCTTCTACGGACACCAATGAGTACAGTCCACCCTGTAATACATCCAGCCAGGACAGCTCATATGAAAGAAATTTTTCAGTCATTTAATTGAATTTTAGCATGTCACAGTAATTCAGGCTCTACTTCACTTACACCTGGACAAATCTGGTTATGGTGTGTTGATGTAATTTTGTCCATTATAAACTGGCTTAAATGACCCATGAAGGGGATTTGTTTCCCCTTTCGATTTCCCAAAAGCCTTGCAGAGTTAATAAAGCGAGGCCTCACTCGTTTGTGCAGCAGGCAGAATCTTTGCCACGTAGCACCTTGTTACACTCCAGTGCAGAGGGAGTGTAAGGTTGTGGTCATTAATAAATGACATAAATAGGACTTTTTAATGTGTTTGGGGGAAATTTTTCTCACTAATTTCCATCTAGGAGCTATTAATGAACATGTAGCTAGACTGAAGGAATAGAGTCAAGGGGCTAATTCAAAGCGAGATGACTAATGTGGCTTAGGGTTATGTATAGGACAGGAGGGTGGAGTGAGGCTTTTTTGAGGTGGAGAGAGATATCTTCCTGAGAGGTGAACAAAGACCACAGCTCCTGTTAAAGGCTGGCCTGCCAAAGGAAGTGAAAGTAGCTAATACACTGCTTGATAGAGGGCATTAGTGACAGAGAGCAAATTTAGACTGGATATAGGAAAGAAATTCTTGACAGTGAGGGTGACAAGACACTGGAACAGGTTGCCCAGGGAGGCTTAAAGCACTTAGTAGATCTAGAATCCTAGAATGGTTTGGGTTAGAAGGGACTGTAAAGATCATGCCCCCTCCCTGGAAGCCAGGTTGGATGAGGCCTTGAGCAACCTGGTCTAACGGAAGATATCCCTGTGCATGGTGGGAGGGTTGGAACTAGGTGATCTTCAAGGTCCCTTTCAACTCCAACCATTCTGTGAATCTATGCATCTACAACTGGACCTTACTGTTGGCTGTTAGATTCTTCTCTTTATTTTTGTTCAATTTTCCTATTTGCTTGAGGATTCTTTCTGTTACAAGGCGAATTTGAGGAGCTGGTGTGTTTTTGGTACCCTACCTAAAAGCTGGTTTTGAATTGTACACACAATAGTCAAGAACTCTCCCTATGTAATTGTTGTGGGGCTGTGGAATTTTCCCTGCAGTGAGTTTTAATTATTCTGTGCTAATTAAGCAACCGATGCCTACTGTGAAAAATTTTCCCCTTGGAACAATGTGAGCAAAGGTGCAGGCATAAATTCCATAACATATGCATAAAAGCATCCTTTTTTTGTCTCTGCTACTAATTTCATGCCCCCTTATAGTCAGTGGAATGAATAAATAAAACTCTTATTATTGCCATATACAGTGTGCTCAGAAGACACAATATTAATCTTTTTCCTTAAAAAAAAACCCCAGCAACGTGATCTTTTCTGGTTCTGCTGGATCCTCTCTTTCTAGTAAAGACTGTAATCTGTTACAAAGTTAGACTAAAAAGGTGATAGTGAAGTATGTAACTTCCAGTGTTTGAAGTGGGCTACAGGAGAGATGGAGAGGGACTTTTGTCAAAGGCATGGAGTGACAGGAAGAAAGGTGATGGCTTTCAACTGGAAGAATCTCAATTTAGATAGGCATTAGGAGGAAATTCTTTCCTTTGAGTGGTGGTGAGGCACTGGAATTGGTTGCCCACAGAAGTTGTAGAAGCTCCAAGCCTGGAAGTGTTGAAGGTCAGGTTGGATGGGGCCTTGATCAATCTGATTTTAGTGTGATGTTTCCCTGCCCATGGCAGAGGGTTGGAAGTGGATGACCTTTAGGGTAAAATAGATCAGGTTGCTCAGAACCCCAAACAACCTGACCCGGAACAGTTTGCACTTGCAGTGAAATTGTGAAGGGCAAAGGGTAGAGAGATAGGGAAGGAAGCAGCAGGAAACTGAAGAGAAATGTTTTCCTCTGGGAATTGTGTCCACAGGACTGTAGACTATGTTGAGCAGCACATTAGAAGAAATGGCAAGGTTAAAACTGTTGATGTGGAATTGCTGTCTTAAAATAGAGGGCAAGCAGTGGGAAGGACATTTGGAAACAAAATAAAATATGAACATATAAAAATGCCTGAAAAAAAGCAATTTCTGATTAAAATAAGAAAACTCAGATTTATTTCTTTTATTCTGTCTGAAACTAACCAGATTTTATTTTGATATCTGTGTTGCAGGTAAAAGATATTTTTTTGAAGAAACTTCCATTGCATTAAAATCCAAGTTTTTTTTTTTGTTTGTTTGGTTTTTTTTTTTTCCCTGAAAGACAAAAAAAGTCAATATACAAATAGAATCAGCAGTAGATGTTTCAGATGGTGGTTTGGAAAGTGAGATTTCTGCTTCACAGCTGAAACATGGCACCTGTGCATATTATGGAAGCAAAGCTGAGTGGAAGAATAATTGGATAATTACAGCACTAATGGGGCCCTGGGAAAACTGGTTCAGGACCTTACCCAGCTCCAGACTTCATCCGTATCTGCTCTGTGAAGTGAAGACAGGCTTGACAGAGCCAGATGGGTGGATCTGCATGGGCTCTTGCCACTCTCCTGGTTCCCTCTCTGACTGTTGCTGGGGATCATGACATCCCAAGTGTAACTTTGGAAGTGGAAAGCTCTATGGAACAGGGATGGACTGGCATGGAAGAACTGAACAAGTTCTTTGTTTAAGGAAAACATGAAGACTGAGGTAAAGCTCTATTTTAGCATGAATCTGGTACGATGGGGTCCTGGAGTAGGCTGCCCAGAGAAGTTGTGGAGTCTCCTTTTCTTGACATTTTCAAAACCCACCTGAATGCATTCCTGTGAAACCTCATCTAGACAAACCTGCTTTAGCAGGGCAGCTGATCTATATGATCTCTGGCAGGTCCCTTCCAACCCCTACCATGCTGTGATTCTTTGACAGATGAGCTCCTGAGCATGTTGACAGCAACATGCTGAGCATGCTGATAGCACCCAGCTGGGTGCACTGGGCCAAACTATAAATCTCTTTTCCAAGCCACACGAAGCCAGTGGGAGTTAGAAATTGTGCTTGGAGGAACTTGGGCTTCAGCCATTGTTCTGCAAAGAGAGAATCCTGTGACTCATCAGAAGCTACATACAGATTTGGAACAGCAGAACACTTCATGGTGCCAAGCCCAGTCCTGGGCAAGCAGACCCACAAAAGGCCATCCAGACTGGACCTGCCTGGCTGTGATAGCTCAGCAGGAAAGTTCCTGGGGCCTGGGGTCAGTGAGAGGACAACAGCACAAAGGCATAAGGAGACTGAGGCAGAGATTCTATTGAAGACCTGCCTAGATGCAATCCTGGGCAACCTGCTCTGGGTGATCCTGCTTTAGCAGGGGGGTTGGCCTAGATGGTCTCCAGAGATCTCTTCCAGCACCCACCATGCTCTGAGATTCTGTGACTAGCCTCCTCTGCTCAGCACTCCATAGGTTATGTCTAAATGCTGTGTTCAGTTTTGGACATCATCATTGATGAATAGGAGCAAGGTCAGCATAGAGCCTCAGGAGATGGAAGATAATGGACAGGAACTGAAATAGAGGATATTCTGACTGAATGTAAGGAGAAACCTTTTCCTCATGAAGATGCTTAAGCAGCAAGATTTTGCCATCTTTGTCCTCCAGGGCTTTCATGTCCTCACTGGAACAAGCCCTGAAAAACCTGGTCTGATGCCAGAACTGCCACTGCTTTGAGGTTGGATGAAAAACCTCCTGAGATCCCTTCCAGTCAGAGTTATCCTGTGAAAAGAGGCTGAGTACTGAGAGAGAAACTGAGTTTTGCTCAGGGTGAAAATTGTCCATATGACCGGAGTGAAATTATAGGGGGAAAAAAAAATCCTGCCTGAATTATCTTTAACTCAGCCCATTTTTTCCTCCTCAAATTGCAGATCTGTCATTTATATAGGTTTTTAATTCAATTATCTTTAGCTCCTGTTAACTGGAAACTCCTGGTCTGTGTAAAGGTGCAGGACGAATACTGTCTTTTGGCAGCTCAGCCTCATCTCTCCTTGTCCTGACAAAGTGCTTCAAGAAACCACAGGTTTCAAACAGGCTCATTTATCTCGTATATTGCTGCAAGATAGTCTGGGCAAGTTCATCAAGATGATTTCCAGATTTGCTGCTTTTTTGATCTCTTTCTCTTCCCTGCCTTAGCAGTGTTCATCGTTGCAGAAAGACACAGATGTAAATTTCTCTGTTCATTTCTTTTGTCAGTGTGTGCTCATTTTCAAGCTGTGCTGGAGCTTTCCTTCCTACAGCACATGACACTCAACAGTCTGAAGTGAAAAGCTTCATGAACTTTCTAATATTCCCTCTTCCTCCACAACAAACCGTGGGACCAGAGCAAACTGCAAGAGATTGTCACAGAGAGCTTCTGATTGTCCTGGTTTGTGTCCACAGAAGTATTTTTCCTCCCTAAATTTAGAAATTTTCCCTGCAGGATAGAATTTTAGCAGAAATTTAGCAGAAGGTTCCAGAGCTTTGCTCTCTACAACTTCAGTTTAAACTGGATGTTAGGAGGAAGTTCTTTCCAGTGAGGGGGGTGAAGCACTGGAACAGGTTGCCCAGGGAAGTTGTGGCTGCTCCCTCCCTGGAGGGGTTCAAGGCCAGGTCGGACGAGGCCTTGAGTGACCTGTACTAGTGGGAGGTGTCCCTGCCTATGGCAGGGAGTTGGAACTAGATGATCCTTGAGGTCCCTTCCAACCTTACCATTCTATGATTCTATAACTCCTTGAAGGGGGATTGGAGTGTGGTGTGGGTTGGTCTATTCCTAGTATCGAGCAATAGAATCGAGGAAATGGCCTGAAATTGTGCCAGGGGAGGTTTAGGTTTAGGTTTAGGTTTAGATTGGGAAACATTTCTTTCCTGCAAAGAGTGGTCAGGCATTGGAACAGGCTTCCCCAGGAGGCAGGGCAGTCACCATCCCTGGAGATGGTCAAGAAACTTGTGGACATGGCACTTCAGGACCCCTTTGATGGCCATGGTGGCGTTGGGCTGATCACTGGACTTGGTGAACTTAGAGGACTTTTCCAGCTGAAGTGATTCTGTGGACAGGTTTTCATTTTTGAAGCAAACAAAGGGAAATAGTACTATTTCTTTTTTTTTTTTTTTTCCCAGAAATTTTTAGGCTTGAAAACTGCAGCTTTCATGTATCAAAGTTTTGTCTTTGGCCATCTCTAAATATTGGTTTCCTTTGTGAAATCAGAAGAGTTTTGTGGCTGCTGTTGACTGAGGTGGCTTTTCCAGCCCGCAGCAGCAGCAGAGCTGTTTGGATAACCAGTCCCATGATGTAATCCTGTTTATTCATGGAGGTGGTGCAAAGCGTTCTGCCTTTGAACATGGGCAGAATAAACCAGCAGGAGACAGCACTTGTTGCTCCCCAGCCTGTCTCCTGCAGCCAATGCTGTGTAGATAAGTCCAGCTTTCTTCTGCTTTTAACTTGGAGTCCTGTTTGCTGGGCTGTTCCTGTGAATGCTCCACTCTTTCCTGCAGTCCATGATGCCTGAACTAACCTACATGCTCTCTTAGCTCTGTTGCTCAGTTCTCAGCAGAGATTCCTCACCACACATCAGCTGTATTTTGAGTGTTGCTCATATTCCCCCTAGAGAAGCTTAAATTAGTGTGATGACTATGAGAGGGATGCCTTTAAGCTTGAGGAGGGCAGATTTAGACTGGAAGTTAGGAAGAAATTCTTGACAATGAGGGTGGTGAGACACTAGAAGAGGTTGTCCAGAGAGGTTATGGATGTCCCCTCCCTGGAGGTGTTCAAGGACAAGCTGGATGAGGCCTTAAGCAACCTGATCTAGTGGGAGATGTCCCTGCCCATGGCATAGGGGTATGAAGTAGATGGTATTTGAGGTCCCTTTCAACCTAAACCATTTTATGAATCTCTTGAAAACAGCAGTTCCCATAAGCATCCTTGGGAAATAACCAACATACTTTCCTTTACATAAATGTGTTAAAATAAGGAATATTCAAAGGTCTGAGGTGTGCAGTGATCTGATACATTAATTGTTTAGTAGTATGCATCTTAACAAATACAAATGTACCTCCTGCAAACTGCTGCAGCCCAATAGAAATCATGTATGCAATACAAAACTGCCTTGTTCTAGTGTAAGGCATGACCTACTCAAGGAACTTGGCAAGTGGTCTGCAGGATTTGGACAGATTGGAGAGTTGGTTGGAGGGGAACATCAGGAAACACTGGAATGGGTTGCCTAGAGAGGTTGTGGCTGCTCTCTCCCTGGAGGTGTTCAAGGCTAGGCTGGATGAGGCCTTGAGCAACCTGTTCTAGTGGGAGGTGTCCCCTGCCTATGGTGGGGGGTTGGAACTAGATGATCTCTGAGATCCCTTCCAACCTAAACCATTCTATGATTCTATGACTCTAAGTTCAACAAGGGCAAGTGTCTAGTCCTTGCAGTTTGGGAGGAATAACCCCCTGCACCACTACAGATGAGGGGTGACCTGCTGGAAAGCAGCTCCCCAGGGATGGAGATGGGAGCACTGGTGGGGAACAAGTTCAGCATGATCCATCAATGTATGCTCATGGTCAAGAAGGCCAGTGGCTCATTGGGTGGAGAGAGGTTCTCCTCCCCCTCTACTCTGCACCACTGTGGCCACAGCTGGATTACTGGGTCCAGTTTTGAACTCCCCAGTTCAAGAGGGACAGGGAACTACTGGAGAGAGTCCAGTGGAGGGTACAAAGATGCTGAGGAGCCTGGAGAATCTCTGTGATGAGGAAAGGCTGAGAGCCTTGTGGCTGTTGAGCCTGAGAGGAGATCTGATCAATGCTCAGCAAGAGCTAAAGAGTGGGGGGACAAGAGGATGGGGCCAGACTGTTGTCAGTGGTGGCCAGTAACAGCACAAGGGGCAACGGGCACAAACTGGAGGTTCTATCTGGATGAGAGGAGAAATTTCTTTGCTTGGAGGTTGCCAGAGCCCTGAAGCAGGCACAGAGCAGTTGTGGAATCTCCTTCTCTGGAGAGATTCCACACCCACTTGGACATTGTGGTCCTGGACAAGCTGCTGTGGGTGCCCCTGCTATAGCAGGGGGTTTGAACTGGATGATCTCCAGCGGTCACTTCCAACCCCCACCATGCTAGGATTCTGTGATTCTGTGCTTCCTTTCCTCCCTGTCACTGCCAGAGACAAGCTGTATGCCAGGTCTGGGGGGAGCAGGCAGGCAGTGCAGCATCTCCATCCTCCAGCATGCTCTGCGCAGTGCCAGCGAGGGTTAGCGGTCTTTGAGCACGACACATTCCAAAGTGCTCTCCTCAGTCGGATGAATCTTGGAGTGTCCCCTGCCCCGCTAGCGGCTGTCATTTCCTGGAAGGGGCACATTTGATCAAATATCTGTTACACTCCTGCTGAACAGAGCCTGCAAATTACTAATGGTTCTGGCAGAAGAACTTTAATTTTGTGCCAGTGGGAGACTGCAGGTTAATTAAACAGTTTGGTTGCTTCTGTGTTTCACCAAGTAACTGCTCTCAGCTGAGGCCTAGAAACTTACAATTTGAGACCCTAATCCTGCCTTGAGCTTCATCAAGCTGAGTGAACATTCCCAAGGGTCTGGGCAAGTTCTGAAACTCAGTTTAAAAAACTTGAGGGCCACGTTAGGACAGGAGGAAGTTCTTCACAATGGAAGTGGTAAAATACCGGAACAGGTTGCCCAGAAAGGTGTTGGAGGCCCCATCCCAGGGGACATTCAAGGTCAAACCTTGAGCATCCTAATCTAGTTGGAGGTGTCCCTGCTCACTGCAGGCAGGTTGGACAAGATGACCTTGAATGGCCCCTTCCACGTTAATGCATTCTGTGATTCTGTCATGCTGCTGAGATATCCAGAGGGTCCTTTGCCCTCTGGTTGCAAACAGTGTTATTTTATTCTAATTCAACAAAATCCCTTTTAACTAACAAGAAAAAAAAAAGGAAGAAGAATTTGGACTAAAATATTCATGATGAAAGGAATCCAGGTGCTGCTCTGAGAAATGCAGATGAAGAGAGGACTGAACTGGAAAAGGAAGCAAAGCAAGTAGAATAGACAGCCCTGGTGAGCAAATCTTGTTCCAGCTTTGGCAGTGTGAAGGTGATAGTAATACCAGGACATGTTGCACTCAGTTTTTGTAGGGCTTTTTGCTTATAATGAGAAGAGAGATGGGAGGGGCTGTGAGACAAAGAGCCTGCATGCTATTTCTTTCTGCAGCTTCCTCTCTCTTGAAGAAAAAATCCAACACAAACTCTGTGGTGTGTGCCTCTGCTTCGTTATGACCACCTCTGGGCATAATGAAGCTTTCCATCAGTGCCTGTCTTTCTGCTGGCACAGTGGCTGCACCTCGTGCAAGCAGTGAGCAGAACAAGAGGTTCTCTCACTCACCTCCACAGGGTATGGGGCATTAAGGCCTGCCATGGTGACTGCTCATTAATATCATCTCTTTAGGGCAGCGCAGCTCCTGCCTGGCAAGCGACAAAGTTGTGTGTGCTGAATCTGCAGCAAAGAAATGGAGTGGGGCAGGTGGAGGTCTGTAGATAAGGAACTTGGAGCCTACCTGAGTGATGCAAAAGCTGTTCCCAGCCAAGGCAAGCTGGGCCCATGCACATGTTGTCCCTGCACTGAGCAGCAGGTAACTGCAGCTTGTCCTGACGTTGTGTGCTGTGACCTGAAGGAGTAGGTCACAGAATCACAGGGTCACTTTGCTTGGAAGAGACCTTTCAGAACATTGAGCCCAACCTTTAACACAGCACTACCAGGTCACCACTAAACCAGGTTCTTTGGCTTCAAATCTGCATGGCTCTTCAATACCTCCAGGGATGGGGACTCCATCACATTCATGGGCATCCTGTCCCAGGGATATACAAGCCTTTTGGGAAAGAGATTGTTCCTTATGTCCAACCTAAACTTCCCTTGGGGCATCTTGAGATTATTTTCTCTTGTCCCGTCACCTGTTGCTAGGGAGAAGAGATAAACTTTGACTTCACTCCAACCTCCTTTCAGAGAGTTGTAGAGTGCAATAAGGTCTCCACTCAGCCTCCTTTTCTCCTGGCTATGCAAGCCTAGATCCCTTAGCTGGTCCTCACAATACCTGCTCTTTAGACCCTTAAACAGCTTTTTTGGACACACTCCTGCACCTGATTGCCCTTCTTGTAGCAATGGGCCCAAAACTGAACCCAGAATTAAGGTATTAAGGTACCTCCTCAGCAGTGCTGATTGCAGGGGGAAAATCATGGCTGACTGGCAATTTGGCCATTTTTTACTGGAGAAGTTCACACAACACACAAAGACCCCTAAGCAGACAGCCTCTGACCACTGCAATTTGAACAAGCTCACTGCTCTTTCCAATTCCCATCCATCCACCTTCTCCCAGTGCCAGTGGTCCATGCTACATCGATCCTGCAGACAGTGTCCTTCTTCTCAGCCGGACCAGATCCTAAATCTGCCCATTTTTTTCAAAACCAGATGTAAGCCTGATCTCTGGAAAACCCCTCAATGAATGCAGGACCTCTGAAAAACACTGTCTGTGCTTGTCTTCCCAGAGGCCACCTTGCCTTTAGCTAGCTCAAGGCTGAATGAGTATCTGTAACCCCAGATACTTATTGCAGCATTCCTTATGCCTTTGCCTTCCTATTTGGGTTAACATTGCTACTGCTTATTTTCATGTTTTAACATCCACCTTTGTTAACTGTTAAAAATCAAGGCTGACTCTTTGTATTTGAAGTGCAGAACAGTCCAGGACAGATTTTTCTTTGATGTCTGCCTTGTGAAATCTGTTCCATTGATGGGACAAGAGGAAATGGCCTCAAAGTTTCACCATGGGAAGTTTATATTGGGTGTCAAGAAAAATTTCTTTCCTGAAAGAATGATCAGGCATTGGGGAAGTGATGGAGTCAGTGTCCCTGGAGGTGTTCAGGATATGGTTTAGTGGTGGTCATGATGGTGGTGGGTTGATGGTTGGACTTGATCTTACAGGTATTTTCCAAACTTAATGATTCTGTGATTCTAACATGACTCGTGGGCCATTGCAATTTGATAGCATTCTGTTGGTCTGTGTTTTTTGTTCCCACTGGTACAGACATGCCGTGTGTAGCACTGTAGAAGTCAACCTGCTCAGGAGGTCTATCAGACCAGTGTCATCAAACAGTCTGATTTTTTTTATGCTCATTAATGAAGCACATGTATCTGCTCTAATTAGAGGCAGTGTTGTTCTGTGTGTCACAGATCATCTTCTGCATAACTGAAATGATTATTGCAGACGTGCAATCAATGAAATGCTCTTCTCAAAATGGCCACACTTGATTCTTCTTGTGAAATGCTCTTCTGGCATAATAGGACTAGATGTACAGTCAAGCCAGCCTCTGGGGACACTGAGTGAGGACACTGCAAAGGTCTGCCCTTTGCTAGGAGTGAGCCAGCTAACTAGCAACAGCTCTTCACAAAAGGAGCCAGGAATTGCAGAGGCTTTTAAAAATCAGGCAAATATTACATGTAGATGTTGAAATGGGAGAGTTGTGCCTAAGTGGAATAAGATCTCACCTCATTTAGTGGCAGTTGTTGAGCACCATGCTTCAGGGAAGATGAAAGTTAATCAGAGGGAGTCCAGAAGCAGAGAACAAGAGTGCGAGTTTAGAAATCATGACCTACAAGGAAAGCTTGAGCTGACTGTTGGTTAGTTAACTTTCAAGGAGAAAAGGCATAAAGACCATAGGATAATCCAATTTTCCTGTATGGCTGCTGCTACTGAGTAGTATTTTCTTCTCCATGCCGGGGCAAAAGGTTAATTGGCTTGGATGGCAGCAATGGAAACTTAGGCTGTTCATAAGGCTCAATTGGGCTTCTCAGAAGATTTCTAATAGTCTGAAATAGGTGTTGGAATAGGTTGTCTGAAAAGGTTATATAATCACTGCCACTGGGTGCTTTTAAGACCAAGAGGAATATAGCAGAGGTGCAGGGGGTCCTCCACAGCACTATTTTGTAGCCCTTCTTTAGTATTTCCATTCATCTTCTTCTGCAGCTAATGCACACCTCTGTGCATATAAAAATCATACATACTTTGACTTTTTCTCCCCATCTTTGATATGGAGCTTTTCTTTGTGCTTTGTAGTCTTCACTCAGAGATCATTCACTTAAACTACATTCCCAACGGTCTTTTCAAAAAGGGTTTTTATCTAGGCACGTGAGTTGATCCGTCCAGCTACTTGTGAGACACGGAAGAACTGTGTTTCAACTTCTGGAGAAGGGCTGTGGTCTTGTCTGTGTTGACCCTATATTGTTAGTGCTACCATGGTGAAATAGTGACATGTGGGTTTAGTGAAGAATCCATCATGCTTAAGTTTCCTTGTTGTTATCTTTCTGAAGAAGAATTTTGCCTACAAAATTGAGTAAATCTCATCTGACATCCTGTGATGACAGCTGACAATACACTATCTCCTGGTTACTTATATGCCACTGAGCTGTTTGAAAGACCTTTATCTTTTTTTTTTTTTTCACTCATTAAAATTTTCTTTCTCTGAGTAAAAAAAAAAACCAAACCAAACTAACTTATAAAATATTCAGTTGCAATAACAAATCCTCCAATGGCACAAAAATGTTATTAAACAACTTCAATAACCACTTGAAACACAAATGGGATATAGCAGAAACATTCCTTTACAAAAGTCAATTGTAGGTAGGTTTTTGATGCCATTTGCCAAATCTCTCTTGTTTCTGAGGCGTGATGTGAGTTAATATTGATTGCCATTTGAAAGTGTAGCTTGTCAGTTTCTTTGTTCCAAGAAGCTGCCAGCGTTGTCATTCTCAGGGTTTATTTTTCCAGTGCTCTCAGATCACTGAGGCTACTGGAGCATGTTAGGGCTGGTAATAATATAAATAGCTGATAGACAAAAGCTATCAAATAACAGCAAAGGAGAGTGAAGTGGAACAGTAAAATCTCTACTTGTGTCTAGGCCGTGAATATATTAAGAGAACGAGTTACAATTTATTTAGGAAAATAAAGAGAAGTAGCAATAGTGAGAGCCCCAATCTGTCTGTGTTAATTCTTTCTTAGTGTGTCAATGATGAGTAAGGTCTGTCAAGTTTTCATTAGTTCCCATCACTGTTTTCTTCAGGTATGGCAATTTAACTCACTGCCTTTGAATGAAAAGGATTTCTAGTTTTCCCTGGGACTCAGGTGCTTCTACCTGGAAGTGCTCTCAGCATGTGGTTCTATGAGTAGGGAAGTTAGCATGGAATCACAGAATGGTGAGGGTTTAAAAGGACCTCTGGACATCATCTAGTTCAACCCTCCTGCTAAAGCAGGGTCACCCAACACCGACTTGACCAGGATCACAATGTCCAGGTGGGTGTGGAATCTCACCAGATAAAGAGACTCCACAACCTCTCTGGAGAGCCTGCTCCAGGGCTCCAGCACCTTCCTAGCAAAGTTTCTCCTCCTGTTCAGGTGGAACTTCCTGGGTTCCAGTTTGTGCCCATTCCCCCTTCTGCTGTCATTGGGTTCCAGTGAAAAGAGTCTGGTCTCATCCTCTTGACCAGATCCTCTCTCAGGCTCAACAACTCCAGGGCTCCCAGCCTTTCCTGCTTGTAGAGATATTCCAGTCCCATCAGCATCTTTTTAGCCTCCCTTGGACTCTTTCCAGTAGTTCCCGCTCTCTCTTCAACTGGGAGCCCAGAGCTGGACCAAATACTTCAGATGTGGCCTCAGTGGTGCAAAGGAGAGGAGGATCTCTCTCAGCCTGCTGATCACACTCTTTAAATCCACCCCATTTGCCTTCTTGGCTATGAGGGCACATTGCTGGTTTATGATCAACTTGTTGTGTACTGGGACTCTCATGTCCTTTGCTGGGGAGCTGCTTTTCAGCAGATCACCCCTCACCTATACTGGTGTAGGGGGTTGTGCCTCCCCAGGTGCAGGACCCTACAGTTTTCCTTGCTGAAATTCATGAGTTCACTTGTCCCCAACTCTCCAGTTCAAGTTAGTGGCAGACCTTTTCTACTAGATGTTTTCTGTTGTTGTTCCATTATTGTATCTTTGATTCATGCACAGCTGAAGCCTTTGTGACTCAGATACTTGAATTTAGAGGCAGAGAGACATAAAGGATGCTTCCAGTACTGTATTTCACCAATTCTAATCTTGTAATGAGCACCCTGTGAAGGCAAGAGAGCAACCAGAGCCCACTGTAGAATTTGGTCTAAAATGCAGGACAAAAGATCCCAGATTTTGCAGTACCACTTCTCTGGCAACCCACAGGAAAATAGCTAGAGATAGTGCTAAAAATGTTGCAACCCTTGCATGTTGACCTGCAGATATGCAGGAACTGGAGTCCCTTCTTTTCAGCCCTGAGCTGAAAGCCTTTCCTTTGTGGATGAAATACAAGATTCACAGATATAGTCATCTCTGCCTCCTCCTGTCAGATATCTTGATGCCCATGACACATTCCTCCAAAGTGCTCCAAATACCATACATCTCTTGAGCTGCTGCTTTTCCAGGCAAGATTCTTCAGCCAGAAAATTTCTTGGCAGGCAGAACCTCAGGAGGTCATGCAGTATATCGCTGAGCAGTCAAGTTACAGCCTCATCCTCTTTCTTCCCCAGCTCTCTTTTGGGTTTATTTTTCCATCCATCAGGACTGTTTGCTCCTTGTACAGGTAAGAGAGAGGGATGTTGCTCTTGTCCATGCTGTGTGAAGGCTTTATTAGCACTCACACCTTGCACCTTCTGCTGATTACTGGGATAAACCACCCTCAACTCTATGTGGATGTAAACTTTATATCACTTTGCTGCCCTCAGAGGAACATCATCCTAAGTGACACAGCAGGACCTCTGTATGCATGAAGTGATGTCTGTAACAGGCACAATGTGCTAACTGCTCCTACCCACATGCTCTTCTTTCAGTGGGGAAGAATTGCCATCTCAGCGGATGGTTCTGCAAATCCAAATTGAGCTTACTTTGCCAGGTGACATGAAACTGTCCCCTTGTCCCCATGAGTTGTCTTGTTAAAGAGTGCTTGGGCTGCAGGAGCTGATCTGCAGCAGCCAGCCAAGGCACCAAGGGGATCAAATGCATGTGAAAATATTGAGGCGCTTTCCTGCTTAAGGGAAATTTTAAACACCCCTGAATCACTTGCTCTGTTTGCTTAATCCCATTTAAATAACAAAATGTCAAACGTGCCAGGCCATCAGCTAGCAAGTGTCCCTGCTGAGATTTTCAGCTTTATATTTTTCTGCACCTAGGAGCAAGGACTTTTCTTCACAAATATTGACTTTTAGTTTTCAAGGTTACTGATGATGTGCTCAGACACAGGAGTTGTTCAGACTGCCTCAGGAAAAGAGGCTCGTTTAGGAGATGAATGCATTTATCAGGGAAATCATTGAGCTGACTCTGTACCTCCAGTTTTACTTCTATAGCATTAAGTTTGGATAAATTCCTGTTTTCCTGTAATGACATATGCAAACACCTGTGACTCTTTACCTTCCAGTTTCTCAAAGGAGGAGGTCTAATTTCTGAAGCCTACATGGTGTGTTGGCATCAATCAGGCTTCAGCCTTGTTAATCTCCCAAAATGAAAAAAAAACCCAAACAAAAAAAGCCCCTGATTTAATAACCATGAGAAGCCTACAGAGTCAATTAGAGGTAATTCATAGACGCATAAAATGGTTTGAGTTAGAAGGGACCTTGAAGATCACCTAGTTCCAACCCCCTGCCATTGCTAGGGACACCCTCCCACTAAATCAGGCTGCTCAAGGTCTCATCCAACCTGGCCTTGATCACCTCCAGGAAGGGGACATTCATGACCTCCCTGGGCAGCCTGTTCCAGTGTCTCACAACCCTCACTGTAAAGAATTTCTTCCTAATCTCCAGTCTCAATCTGCCCTCCTCAAGCTTCTCTTCATTCTCTTTTGTCCTATCATGACAAATCCTTGAAAAAATCCCTCCCTAGTTTTCTTGTAGCCCCTTTCAGCTACTGGAAGGCTGCTTTAATGTCTCCCCTGATCCTTCTCTAGGCTGAGCAGCTCCAACTCCCTCAGCCTGTCCTCATAGGGGAGGTTTTCCAGCCCTCTGATCATCTTGGGGGCCTCCTCTGGACCCAGACCAGCAGCAAAATGTCCTTATTCTGGAGGCACCAAAAGTGGATGCAGTGGGGTCTGGCAGTGCCTAACATTGCATGTCCAGCTGTGACAATTACTGCAGGTATAGAAGGGAGAAGCTTAGCTCCATCCCATCTTTTTGCTGTTGCTGGTCCTCAAGGCTGAAGAAAAATGGAAAGCAAAGCTCGATTTCTATATCAGATATAATGACCTAATGGCTTGGCTGTGGCCACGCTGGACTCTTTTTACATGATGTCACAACTTCTTTCAGGACACCTGTTTTATGATTTGATCCTTCAGATCATTTGGACTCCTATGGCACAACTAAAAATAGACACCATGTTCAAGCCATTAGTCTGGCTTTGTATTTCCCAGGGAGCAGCAGTCCAGCAGTGCTGTGAAAAATGATGGGTTTGGGTTTCTTTGGTGTTGTTTTTGTTGTGTTATGATTTGGCTTTTTTTTTTTCCCCTTTATTTTTAGAGAACTGAACCACTTTTAAGAAGCCAACCAAATCAAAACCAAACAACCCTCCCAGAAAAACTCCTTTGCTTTGAGCACAAAGAGTTTAAAGGCATCCAAAGCAATAAGAAATGGGGAGGGAGGAAATGTAGTGAAATCAAAGGTGTTTCTGTGGTGCTGATAGCTGGAAAACTGGCTCTGGCAGGGCTTAAAATGTGTGTAAACCTTTGTCTGACTATTTCACAATATTGAAAAGAAAGGAAAAAGCAATAAACCTTTTTCTGTTGAATTAAGGCCAGAATAACTGTTAGATGTAATAACTGCTGTGTGTCAGTTAGTCAGATGTGGTTTTTCCCCAGCTCTCCCAGTCTTGGATGTCCTTTTTTTGGGG
Organism: Ramphastos sulfuratus; assembly: GCA_013399055.1. Classification (NCBI taxonomy): domain Eukaryota; kingdom Metazoa; phylum Chordata; class Aves; order Piciformes; family Ramphastidae; genus Ramphastos; species Ramphastos sulfuratus. The sequence continues at coordinate 47,026 of WBNM01046159.1, forward strand.
CTTTCTTTATAGATGTATTTATTTGCAGTACTCACCACAACAGTCACATCAGTTTTGGGCTAGCTGAACTGTTTGTCATTCAGATTGTGGAAGCTTCTCCTCAGTGACTTGACTGCTCCCCTCACCAGCCAGATGAAATGTTTATGGCCAAAGATAATTAAAATAACAAATGGCAAGCAGTGGTTAGCAAATAATGAGCATCGAGCCGCTGCCTGCCAGGTGGAGTTGTGTTTGCAGGAGGATGCAGAGATTTGTACAAAGGGCTGTGGCCAAGGAGCTGTGCAAACAGGCTGTGTGCATCAGTGCTTAGAGCTGGGGAATGAGAAGGGGCATGAAGAGTGCTGAAGTGGGAATTGTGAATGTGAGTCGTGCAAGCACTGTTCTTGGGATGGCTCAGGCTGGCACTCTTCTTTATGGAGGTCAATGCATGGTTGCTTTCCTTTGGAGATCAGCTGGAGGTTTGCCAATTCAAACACTAATGCGACCAGTTTTTGTAATAACATTTAGTCAATATCAGTCTTAATCTTGCAGGATTGCATTTGTCAGCTGCTTCAATTAGATGCTTTTAATGTCAACATTAATAAACGCTGTTTAGTTGGACAAAATTAAATTCAGGTGGCAAAATTTATTCAGTGGACCCTGGTGGAGTTAGATAATGGTTGGACTTTTCCAACTGTGATTTATATGTAGTATCATTGCAATGTTTTTAAACAAGTATAGACATTCATGTGATAGAATGAAAGAATCATAGGATCACCCAGGGCAGGTCGCACAGAAACACATCCAGGTGGGTTTTGAAAGTCTCCAGAGAAGGAGACTCCACAACCTCTCCAGGCAGACTGCTCCAGGGCTATGTTACCCTCACAGTGAAAAAGTTTTTCCTTATGTTCCTGTGGAACCTCCTCTGCTCCAGCTTGCACCCATTGCCCCTTGTCCTATCGTTGGACATCACTGAGCAGAGCCTGGCTCCACCCTCCTGACACTGCCCTTCACATCTTTATAAATAAGATGGGACACAAGCTGTGGCAGTGCCCTTGGTGTGCCCAGGAGCAAGTCTAAGGCAGAGTTTTTTTGCAGCCCAGCCCTTGGCAAGAACTCTGTCCATCAGCTTTTCGCTACTAGAAGCAGCCCCTGGCTGCGCAAACCTGCCCTGAACTTCAGAAAGTGTCTCACTGAGCAGAGCCTGAGCTGGGAAGTGACAGCACTGAGCAGAATTAAATCTGGTCTGGGAGAATTAACACTGTCTAGATCAGAGCAGGACACCAGGACGGAAGTGCATTACCAAGTGTGTGTAATGTGTGCTCCCTGCCTGACACCAACACTTTATGCTGGTTTGCTTCCTTCTCTAAACTGCTGAAGTTTTTAAAAGCACAGAAAGGACCAAAGGGAATTTAAATAAATAATCTGGTGCTTAGTGTTGTGTACATATTCATACACTTCTTCAGAGCTGATTTGTCTTTAATCTTTGGAGGGTGAGAGCCTCATTGCTAATCACAACACTATATCTGCTTATAAGTTCTAGCAAATGAATCTCAACCAGTTGTTCAAATGGAAACTTTTAGCTGCCAGTCAAGACAGGTCAGATGGGAAATGAACAAAAATGAAGATCACTGAGTAAAAAGAACAAATATAATCTCTCTGTGTGCACCCGCAGCTCCACGTCTTCTCTGGGAGGTTAGCTGCATCCAGATGGCAACTATTCATGTGGCTTTCCTACCTTCAAAACTGATTTCAATTCAAAGGAAAGAAATGCTTTTAAAATGCCATCCACTCACTGTAATTGACTGTGCCAGCAGGTTAAAGTATCTCTAAAATGAATATTCCACTTCAAATTGGGATTTTTGATAAGAGTGGGGACCCTGCTGTATCTGCAGCAGCTCTCAACACCCTTTCTCTGGAAAAAACCAAGCCAAGGAAGCAGCCTACAGCCTTAGCATGGAGACAAATGTCTACTCGCTCCTTGCGATGTTATTTATATAGCCACAGGAACTACAGGCTCTAGAGGCCTAAGACCATCATCTGCAAGAGGCTTCACAAGCATGAGTGAGCATCCCTTAATGGATTTTGGTTGATGACTCCACCCAGCGCTTGAGAAGAAATAGAAACCCAAAAGTCAAGTGACTGGCGTGAGGATCTGGAGTGGGTTATTAGCAAAATAAGGATGTAAAGGCTCTCTAGTGCCTCCCAGCACTAATTTAAACCAGCAAACACTGGACTGCAGTCTCTAGGTGCTGTTCATGTACGGCTTTAAGAACAACTCCAGCATTTTAACACACAGTTGTATGATAACCTCTGATATTTTGAAGCTTGCCTTTTTATCTTGCAGAAACACCTTTTTCAGCTCTAAGAATTATGTAGCACTTGCCCTTAACGTCTGTGTAACTGCTGCAGGTGACACCTGAGATAACTCAGCACTTGATCTGATTAACTCCTAAATGCTCTTGGGAGTCATACAGGGAAGTGAGGTCGCATCGCCCACACATGGGCATGTGTCTATAGCAAGGGTTGCCCTTCTCTCTCTATTTGATACTACACTTAACTTTTTGTCCTTAGACTGGAAGTCGAGGGCAAAGGACATGGTGAAATTACAACCTTCTCATGGTTAGTAAGTGTTCTCCAGGTCACGATGGGAGTTTGAACTAGGCACTGGCTTCAGGGAGAATACCTGAAAATTGCCTGCAGAAAGAGGAGAAACTCTGTAGAGATTTTTGCTGTCCAGCAGACTGGTTGCTGGAGGCTTTTCTGGTAGCAGAAGATCTTTCTCAGGGAGTTTCTGCAAGGCTTTGATGTTTGTAGAGTGGCTGTTGTGTAACTCCAGAAGCATCACTGACCCTTCAGTGCTGGGTTGAAGATTGGAGTGGATGACCTTGGAGTTCTCTTCCAACCAGGTATGTTCTGTGATTGTCATTGTCCTGTTGCAGAGCTGCCACTGTTCTATGCACTATGTTGTTCAGGAGAAGACACATACAAATGCCAACAGAGACAGAATCATCCCTATTACCCTAAAAAAGAGGCTCCAAGTGGCTTCTTTATATATATATATAAAATAAATTTTTTTTGTTCCCTCTTTATGGGCCATCAAGAACTTCTGGATAGAGATATACCAAACTGATTTAGAACTTGACTCTGGCCCTTCTGCTTTCCTGCTGGAACTGTGAAAAAAACAGAAAAGGATTTTGGTACTTGAAGTTAGAGGGGGCTTTGCTCTTGGTGTGCTGTTGTATCTTTCTTGTTCAGGTAAATGCCTTTTACACTTGGGTAATTTCTTTGCATTGTGGATGTCCTTCATAGTTGAGTAAAGCTGAAAATACTGAAAGATGCTTTAACTTAGATTTTTGTAATTGGAATCACTTAAAAATATATAAAGAATTATTTTTATTTATGCCTTGCTTTTTGATCACTCAGTCTTATTTGGAGAGGAGCAGCTACATGCCACAACAATAACAGAACAGTGAAACACTAACTACATACCCCCCAGAAAACCAAAGCAGCTTTACTGGGAATGGGCAGATTTGAACAGGGCATGCAGTGCATTGGGTTGTGCTCTCTGTTGGAGTTTCAGGGGAAATTAGGGATAAGGTCATCCCAAGAACAGAACCACACCACCAGGACTTTACATTTATTGTTTATTAAGTGGGATAGCTTTAGCATGTGGATTGGAGTGCTTTCAGTTGGAAGGACCTTTAAAGCTCATCCAGTCGAAGTCCACCACAGTCAGCAGGGCCATCCCCAAGTAGAGCAGGCTGCTCAAAGCCCCACTTAACCTGACATGGAATCTTTCCAGATATGGGGCAGTCCGGGCCAGGGTCTCACCACTCTCAGTGTAAAGTGTTTCTTCCTTTCATCTAGTCTAAATCTCCTCTCTAGATAAGATTTCTGTGATGAGGTTTCTGTTGTATGATTTTTATTCTCTGGCAATCACAGACTTCATGCTCCCCAGTGTCAGTGGGTCTCCCATGCCCGATTTTAGACCAGGACCTCAGATGCAGAACATGCACATCCCACTGCTTGACACGTCCTGGGATGCAGACCAGATCCTGCATGTAGTGGTCCCACTGTGGGACTGTTCTCCTCCATGAAATTTGATGGCTGTGTACAGATAATCCCACAGGGGGTTTGTTCTGCTTGGCTAGTGCTCCAAAACTTGGCTGGTTGGCACTAGCAGACAAAGTCCCTGTTAACCACATAGACTTGGACCAAGCCCTTTTATCTCCTCCTTCTCAAAAACTAATTAGCTGCTGTTCTTTGGTTCACTATCACCCTGAAGCTTCCCACCCAAAATGTGTTAGAAGAGGGCAAAATTGCTGACATTGGCCTGAATCATTAGAGCAAGTCAGACACAATCCAGAGTTTTTGGTTTGGCTTCCCCCATAAAAATTATCCATGCTTTTGTTTCCCTGCACACACCAGAGTCAGCCAATGAGCTTGGGCCGCCCTTTACTCTACTCTCGACAGATCCCATCTGGAGTACTGTGTGCAGTTCTGGAGCCCCCAGCACNAGGGTGTCAGGTATCTGTGTGGTGCTTTCGAGGAGGGTTCACTCCATGATAGCGATTTACTGCCTTTATCAATTATTTGGAAGAGGTGAGTGGGTTGGTAGATGGGAAAAATAAAGGCACATAACGCAAAGAGTAAGGAGAAAAGGACGTCATGTGCTTAAGCTAACTGATAACTGATAAAAATTTAACCTTAATTTTTTAGTTGGCTGAGCAGCTGCAAACAATATGCATTTAAACACCTGAAAGGCCTTGCCCTTAGTAATAATGAATGTAGGTGACATACATTTGAAGAAGCAGGGACTTTGTTGGTGTATGTGTAGAGAAAGCTGAGGAACTTCAGTGTCTGGTCCAGATGTCCAGCCCTAGTGTTGATATTTAAGGTGCTACAGCAAACTGGGAGCTGAAAGAAGGGTCACAACATTGATGAAATCCTTAGGAAAGAGGAACTGTAGTGATATGTAGCATGTAAAAAGTTTTATTGCTTGGAAGTAGAAATGTGGCTAGCAGAACTAAGACAGTGATGGCCCCCTGTACTGGAAACCAGTGAGGTCACACCTCAAATACTGGGTTCAATTTCAGGACCTTTCGCTACATGAGGGATGTTGAGGTGCTGGAGCACATCCAGAGAAGGGCAATGAAGCTGGCAAAGGGTCTGGAGAACAGGTCTGGTGAGGAGCAGCTGAGAGACCTGGGGTTGTTTAGGCTGGAGAAAAGGAGGCTGAGGGGACACCTTCTGGCTCTATACAACACCCTGAAAGAGGCTGGAGCCAGGTGGGGGTCCATCTCTTCTCCCAGGCAACAAGTGATAAGACAAGAGGAAATGGCCTCAAGTTGCACCAGAGGAGGTTTAGGTTGGACAAGGGGAACAATTTCTTCCCCTCGAGGGTTGTCAAGACCTGGCCCAGACTGTCCAAGACAGCAGTGGATTCTCCATCCTTGAAGGGATTTCACAGCGATGTAGCTGTGATGCTGAGGGACATGGTTTAATGGTGAACTCAGCTGGGTTAATGATTGGATTGGATGAGCATAAAGGTTTCTTCCAGCCAAAACAAATGATTCTGTGATTCTCTCTTGAGGTGGCATAGTCTGTAACCTGCGGAGTGCAACATGGGAAAGAGCAATTTTAATGAGACATTTTCTTCCAGAGGTGACTGTATCAGGGCCTGATGGAACAAAATTGAAACAAAAAAAAAAGGTACAACATAGATACTCATGGTTTTGATTTTTAGGGGACACACACTTTTTCAACTTCCCTCCCTCCCCCTTTTCTTTTTTTTGGTCTCTTTTGTTCTGAAGCAGACGAGGTTTTTTAACCAATGCAGTGCTCTACTGATAGCAGAAGCTGCAATATCAGAGGAAATATTTATACTAGGGATGGATTTTATTTCTTGTTTCTAGGTGCTAGTGTGTATAGATGTGGTTCTTGATGAAATTACTTAATTCAGGGAAGTTTTATGACTTGTACTCCTTATGACCTTAAAATCAACATTTTTTTAAAAAAAGGCTCTGATGGTGTTGTGAGAGAAGTCTTGCAGAGAGGTCAAGGAAAGCAGGGTAGAGAAGCAGGCTCTGTTCTCAAAAGAATTGACCCAACTTAGAAACCAACCAATGCCAAACCCCAAAGAGGTGATTTAATAGTACAAAAGAACCTGACTAATAATTATGTGCTGGTTTGCTGTCAGTCTGGATCGGATCATGAGGGGCTGTAAGAGTGATTATGCATGGCTGTCCCAGGTTGGGAACTGTAGGGTTAAAAAAATCCTCTAGGGACTAGAAGATTGTTATTCAANCAAACTAAGGAAAAGATTAAACTGGCTTATTTTGTTATTCAGTGTCTGTTAACTACATGCAAAGCACCCTACAGCTTTAGGGGGAAATACAGGTTCTATCCTGCTAGGTCCTGAGCATGGTAGCTGCTCATCAGGATACCTGAAGCAAATGAGTAATGGGATGCTTTTCCTTCAGCCTGTGTCTTATTTTTCACAGAATCTCAGAATGGTGGAGGATGGGAGGACCTCTGGAGATTGTCTAGTGCAGCTCCCCCCTTTTGGAGACGCTGGGTCGTGATGAGAAGCCAGATGCAAACAAAAACCAGCCCGGAGCACTGCCTTTGTGATCATCTCTAACAGTGAAACTTCGGAGAAGGGAGAAGAAAAGCTGTTTTCCTTGGTATGCACTGGCCCTTGAGCTTTGGGTCTGTTTGAGAAGACGCCAATGACTGCTGGCACTGTATATTTAGTGCAGCTCAAAGTGGAATGAACCTTTGTTTCAGCAGCAGATCACCAACCATTTGCACTCAAAGCGCCTGCCCAATATAGCCCAATTGAAGGCAGTGGAAAAACCTTGGTTTTGGGAGGACTTTGGGTCTGTTCCTGCCTGTCCTCAGGTGGTAGGCACTTGCTGTGGCTTCTGACTTCAGTCAGAGCTGCAAACTCTAAACATCCTACAAAACTGGGCCACAAGCTCTTATTCCCCCTCCCTCCTCCCTGTCCCATCCCCCCTTTCCCTCCCTCCCATTTTTTTTTCCTTAAACCAACTTTATTCATTTAAAAGCCATCTCCATGGCACAGTGCATTGCAGGGATGATCCTGGCAAGACACCTTCAGCCTGCATCCATCTGTGTAACAGGAACAAATTCTTGGAGGCTGTGAAACTTCAATGAGAATGTCTTCATTAAAAAGCAAAAAAGATGCTAGTGTTGTTTATCCTGAAAGACCACTTTCATTTGGCTCTTGTGCTCTGTGTTTTTCTTTCTGCAGCAAAATGATTTGTTTCTGTGCCATCTAATTGGGCTTTTTACACCTGACTGTAGTATAGAGTGATGTTCCCTTAATGCCTTTTATCAGAAAAGCATTAGTTTACATCACCATCATCCAGTTTGGACACTGTCCATCTCTTGCTATGCATGTGACACTCAACATTAAGAGGAGTAGTGGTATTTAGAAACAAGAGGGGAAAAGGAGAAGTTAGAAAACTGAGGCTGGTGGGGAGGGCACAGGAATAAGAGAGGTACATCCAAAAGCTCCTCCAAGACTGTGCCGAATTTGATGTACAGTTCAGGGACTGTAGCCTGGTGATGATCCACCATGCATCAAGTGCTGGACTTTCCTCAGCTCTGGTGTGCAATTCTTGGCCTTTTGTCTGAATGTAGTTCAAATGCTTCCAGCTTTAACTCCATAATTTTGCTTGACATATTGGTAGAATTTGAATTAGATCGTTAACACTGAGCTAGCCCAGAAACAGTTCTGTTCAGTGCTGTCAATTCCCAGCTCAGTCTCTGCTCACTGAGGCACTTTCTGAAGTTCAGGGCATGTTTGCACTGCCAGGGGCTGCTTCTAGCAGGGAGAACCTAATGAGCAGACTTCTTGCCACGGGCTGGGCTGCAGAAAGGCTCTGCCTGAGGCTTGCTCCTCTTCACACCAAGGGCACTGCCACAGCTTGTAACCCTCCTTGGGGGGCAGGATGTCAGAGGTGGCACCTGCAGGGAGGAGCTGGTGATGTTCAATTTACCAGCAAGGGATTGCATCCCATGGATGGCATCTTCAGGAACAAGCTAAGGGATCACCAGGGTCAAGCCTTTTCTTCACTGACTGGTTTCCCAGCAGGACTCTGTCCCTTCTGCCTTCCATCCTGATCCCTGTATTCCTGAATCCAATTCCAGAATACAGCTCCTGAATCTGGTTTGCATCTGTTGCTGAGCCCAGTGTGGGAGTTGCCCATTGCCTGTCCCAGCATCAGTCATATCAATGGTGCCATCATTCCCACTGGGGGCTCGGTTTGCTCTTGATCTGAGTCTCTTTTTCTCTAGTTCAGGGGATTGTTCTTCTTTCCATCTCATCTGGTTTGGTTTCTTTCCTGCCCCATCAGTCTCTCTCCCTTATTTCCTTTCTCTTCCCTCTGCAAAAGCAGAGGGGTTCAGAGAGAGCCTCTGGCCCTCGTTTATTGGTTGGCCCAGCCCTGCCCTTGACAAATGGTAATTTTGAGGGAGCTGTCTACAGACCGACTACAACATGAGAAGCCTTTGACAGGACAGTGAATTTCCAGGGACATAATGTTCATAGGTGGTAAATAAAGCACACACAGCTCAGCTGAACTCAACACAGCTGTGTTGTGAACACACAGCTGCCCCCACACACATTCGTGTAAGAAACATAGTAGTAAGGCTACTTGATAACAAGTCATGACTCTTCACATTCTGCATTATCCTTCCATCTTTGGTGAGTTTGAATTTGTATTTTTCCAAATAGGAAAAGTCTTATTCTTAAAATCAAGACAGGAGATCCAAAGACACTCTAAGGCATGGTCAGACATTGCACCCCCATCAAAAATGTTTATTCCTAGCTTTGTTTGAGTCAAAGATGTTGTTTTGTCATGGCAGCACTGCTACATGACAGGAACCCTTCTTTTGGTCTGGGAATACACTTCAGGAGAAAAGCAATCCCAGGAAAATCTGCTGCTTTGTAAATCTTCCCATAAATTCCAGCTATCACTTACCTGGTAATGAAGCCCTATTCTGCAGAATGAAAAGGAGTGAAGTCTGTAGACTTGACATCTCACTTGAATTATATTTAACCTGGAGAGTAAACTCTGCATAAGAGTTATGCTCCAACATTAAAGTGGTCTATATGTGCCAACCTCTAAGTGACTGTAAGGCCATCTACAGACTTCCACCAATTACTCTTGGTCTAACCTCAATAAGCAGATTTTAGCTAAATCACACATCCCTGTGCTATTCCCAGACCTTTCCTGAGGACTTTGAGAGGCCATCAATTTACAACTGGTTGTTTACTGTAAACTCTGTTCTCCTGATTTTAGATCAGCCACCAACTCAGCCTCGCCCAGCCTCTTGCCCACTCCACAGCTGGTGGAATGAGGAAGAGAATCAAAGCAGTAAAAGTGACACAACTCCTGCCTTGAGATAAAACAGTTTAATAGGTAATAAACAGTCCAATAGGAAAAGCAAACACCACAGACACAAGGAATTAATTCCCTGCTTCCCATCACATGCAGCGTTCAGTGTTCAGCCAACTCCAGGAGAGGAGGGCTCGATCAGACATAGTGGTAACTTGGGAAGACAAACACCACCACTCCAAATGTCCTCCACTTCCTTCTTCTTCCTCCAGCTTTATATGCTGAGCATGATATCATGTGCTCTGGAGTATCCCTTTGATCAGCCAGGGTCAGCTGTCTCAGCTATCTGCCCTCCCAGCTCTCTGTGCACCCCCAGGCTGCTCACTGCTGGGGTGTGGAGCAGAAAAGGCCTCAAGTCTGTGTAAAATCTGCTCAGCAGTAACCAAACCATCCCTGTGTGACCAACACTGTTTTCAGCACAGACTCAAATCACAGCCCCATACCAGCTACTGAGGAGAAAACTCCATCCTAGCCAAAGCCAGCACAAGAAGGACCACAATGATTATCAGAGGGCTGGAGAACCTCCCCTGTGGGGACAGGCTGAGAGAGTCTGGGCTGTTCAGGCTGGAGAAGAGAAGACTCCAGGGAGACCTTAGCAGACTTCCAGTACCTGAAGAGGGCTACAGGAGAGCTGGTTAGGGATTTTTTTACAAGAGCTTGTAGTGATAGGATGAGGGACAATGGCTTTGAGATGGCAGAGGGCAAATTTAGAGTGGAGAATAGGAAGAAATTCTTTTCAGTGAGGCAGTGAGGAGGGTGAGACTCTAGAACAAGTTGCTCAGTGAGGTTGTGGATGCCCCCTCCCTGGAGGTGTTCAAGGCCAGGTTGGATGAGGCCTTGATCAACCTGGGGTAGTGGGAGGTGTCCCTGCTCATGGCAAGGGGACTGGAACTGGATGATCTTTAAGGTCTCTTCCAACCTAAACCATTCCAATAATCTATGACTAAGACAGAGATGTTTACCAATAAAAAAAAAGTAAATTAAGTAAAACCTGTCCAATACAGGTATCCATCCAGCCTTAGTGTTTGTGAAAATGAATATGATTAGACAAATATTGAAAAAAGAAATCATTAACACAGAGATAGAACAACTTTCTGAGATTATTGTAGCAGCTTCCAAACCCAGAACCGTGAAGGATAGATTTGTGTAAGATATTTTTAAGTCCTGCTTTTAATTTTCTTTCTGTGTTGGCAAGAACTACTAGAAGTCTGTTTTCAAGTGTGAATGGATATAACTTTGAGAAACTTCATTAAAGTCTTGCTGATTATCAATAGCTGAGTTTTTTATTAATGTGTAGTGAATTGAAGTTTCATTTCTTATGATTCTACCACTTTTCCTTCTTCCTTCTACTTACAGCAGATGGATCATTAAAAGGTCCCTACAGCATAAACTTATTTAAAGATACTCCTGACTGCTTTGGCAATAGAAAGAGACTTGGAATTTAGCTTCTAAAAGTCAGTATCCCCTCATTTTATGCAATTACAAAGCTACATAATTTTAAAAAATGAGACATTAACTCTGCATTTATGATATTTAATGTTCTCGGTGTGCAGATGGAATGCATGTAAATGTGGAATTTAAAAAATGGTATTTTAGAAATACTGTGCCTCAGGACCTTCTGGACATGACTTAGGGGAATCGGCAGCAGATCCATTCAAAGGCATGAGTTATGGATGATAAAAATCCAGAGAACTTGTCTAATAAATAATGGCACTAAAAATCTCTTCCACAGTTCATATTTCTAACATGAGAATGTACAGCTTGATGTGACTGAAATATAAATTGCAGCTGTGTGTTTTGGGATCTTTTCTCTTGCAGGGAGGATGAAGAGATCCTTCTTGGTCAAACCAACGTGAGCAGAAGAGAGGTGAGGCCTTGGCCCAGTTTGCCTGAGAGGATTGCCCAGATTGCCCATTCCAGGAGAGGTTTGACAGGGCTCTGAGCAACCTGCTCTAGATACAGATGTCCCTGCTAACTGCACTGGGGTTGGACTGGATGGGCCTTAGAGATCCCTTCCAACACAAACCATTCTGTGGTTCTATTATTCTCTGAAATGAATTCACAAAAAAGTGAGCAAATCAGCAATTCACACTTCCTACTAATAAGATGTACCCTTTTTTCACATGATTAATATTTCTTTTGCTAAGGTAATTAAGATGAAAAATAGTCATCAATATGTTCTCTTTATTATCAGAGGTGTATTTGTTTCTTATACACACAAGACCTTCTGCCATCAGTCACCTTAACCTCTCATCGTTTGTGCTTCAGCAGGCTTTTGGCACTGCTGTAATTATCTCCTCATCTTTAATAAAGTGGTTTTATTTAGACACAGAGCTAAAGCCTAGCAGATGACCAGAGGCAAAGACAGGTGGTGTGAAAATTGGCATGTACTGGCCTCACATGGCAGCAAGGAGGCATTTAGGTTGCCTGTTCTTTCACTTCACTGGGGTGTCTGTGTTCTTCTCTGACTTAGGCTTGCACATTGCAATTAAACCTTCAGGGAGAACCCCAAATTTGGTGCATTTGAGCTGCATGAGAGAACATCACTTTGCAAGGTGACTGCTGGACATGGCAATTACTGCCCTTCCTGAAACCAGCTCTGTGACATTGGGTGGGAACTTTCATAACAGGGTATTTCTGAAAGTGTTGTTGCCTACTTCATTCTGAATGTCATGGGTCAAGGCTGGGCTGCCCAACCTGGGGAGTGCCAAAGGCTTTACATGAAGCCCTCTGCTACCCAAAGGGAAGAGGAAAGGAGAAAGGGAGAGAGACTGATGGAGTGGCGAAGAAGCTAAACCAGCTGGGGTGGAAAGAAAAAGAATCTCAGGGAATAGATACAAAGAATCACAGAATCACAGAATCACAGAATGTCAGGGGCTGGAAGGTTTTGAATATCTCCAGAAAGGGAGACTCCAAAGCATGCCTGGGCAGACTGTTCCAGACACAAACGAAGAGCCAACCCAAACCCTCATGCCAATGATGGCACTATTTGCACCACTGATGTTGGGGGCAGGCACTGGGCAAGTTCCAGATTTGACTCAGCAGCAGATGGGAACCAGATTCAGGAGCTGCATTCTGGAACTGGATTCAGGAACACAGGGATCAGGATGGAAGGCAGAAGTGAGTCCTGCTGGGAAAGCAGCTAGTGAAGAAAAGGCTTGACCCTGGTGATCCCTTAGCTTGCTCCTGAAGATGCTGTCCATGGGATGCAATCCCTTGTTGGGCAGTTGAGAGTCCCCTGTCCTATCTGTTTCTCCCCACAGGTGCCACATCTGACATCCTGCCTCACAAGGTGGGTCACAAGCTGTGGCAGTGCCCTTGGTGTGCAGAGGAGCAAGTCTAAGGCAGATGCTTTCTGCAGCCCAGCATTTGGCTGCTAGAAGCAGCCCCTTGCTGTGCAAACCTGCCCCAAGCTTCAGAAAGTGCCTCAGTGAATAGAGACTGAGCTGGGAAATGACAACACTGAACAGAACTGATTCTGGGTTAGCTCAAACCAGGATGGTGAATAAGGTCTTTCATCTGTGGTGAAAGTCTTTTTGGGCCACATTCAAGTTTGCTTGCTACAAAAAGTGATCAAACTTGTCAATCCATCCAGGTATGGAGGGTGGTGAACAGCTGCCATCCAGAGAGTCTTCCCAGGTTAATTTGGAGGATAGGCTGTAGGGTGATTTAGATGCTGAAGACAGTCCTGTTAGTAATGCCACAGATGCTGATGTTGCTTTGGATGCTGACAGTGATGAGTGGTGTGTAATATCTGATAAAGATTAGAGGCCTCAACATCAAACCAAAGCTCCTGGCCAGGAATCCCATGATACCAAAACACCATTTACAAGCTGTGACAGCAAGATAATTTGCCTGGGTGTGGCTTCTATTTCCTGGAATAAATGATGACAAATAGTGAGTCTGGCTGGGCTTTGACTGAGGGAAATGGAATCCTCATGGATATATTTTTATATTATTGCTGCTGTCAGAAGACCAAAGGAGGGAATGTCTATGCATTTTCATGTGATCTGGGAGTAAAATAGAGCTGGCTGTCCACAAGGAAATGTACCATTGCATTGCTTCACCAAAACTCCCACACTGTGTTCTTTCCTCCATCACAGCCTGTGTGTCTCATCCATAAAACCCACACGAGTCCCATTCCTTCTTCTGTCATCTCCCATATTCATTATTCTTGTCACTTGTGACTTTTCCATAACTTCAGAAATTTCCCTTGACCTGAAAATTGGATTGTCATTTCAGGATGGATTGAGAAAGGAGGAAATGTTGCTCAGTGAATCCACTGTTAATTTTCCTCTTGGTTGGCATCATCCCCATGAAATAGTGGGAAATAATGTCAGGAAATGTGACTGTCATGGTAGGCCTAAACAGGCCAAATTAGGCTTGTACGTGTCCTGGCTTGCCCAGGCATGTTTTTCTGCTCTCCCTCCTTCTGTTTTGGGGAGAGCAACCGCGGGAAAAGGGACAAAGAACCTGGCGCCACTAAGTCTGGGGTCTGTGGCCTGCCCAGCAACTG
>WBNM01046159.1:61630-120164 GCA_013399055.1 Ramphastos sulfuratus
TTAGTGATTACAAGAGACTTGAAGTATTTACTCACAAAATATTATTGGATGGTACCCAAAGCACGTGGAGGGGTTGCTGTGGGTGGTCTCAAAGCTGTTAGAGGCTTTGGAGTTTTCCCAGGCTCTTTTCTCAGGCAGCTGGGAGTCTGGCACAGGCTCTGACCTGGTTCCTCTTGACTCCCAATTCAGCAGAAGCCTTGCAGAGAGGCAGGCAGGATGCAATGCCATGTGCAGGCTTGGCACAATGTCACACTGGCTATCCAGGCTGATCACCTGCAGGCATTTAGAGCCTCTTCCTGGTAGTGGAGTTCCAAACAGTTCAGGATACAATGAGGCAGCAGCAGCAGCCATGAATACAATGGCAGAGAGCACGTTGTGCTATCTGCTCATCCCTTTTTATCAATACAGCCCAAGACTAATGGGCCTTTGGACATAGATTAGCCAATCACAATGGCACTTTGCCAAGCTTGACCATATTAGCAGAATCCAGGGCTTTTATTTTCCTTTCCTGTGTTTGCTTCCTCCAGCACAAAAGGAAGGGGAGCAGAAGAACATTTGGGCAAGCCACAGTCCTTAGACTTGGTGGCTCCAGGTTCTTTGTCCTCTTTCCTGTGGTTGCTTCTCCTCATAGCAGAGGGGTAGGGAGAGCAGAAAACCATGTCTGGGCAACCAGGACACGTATAAGCCTATTTTGGCCTGCTTAGGCCTACCATGACAGCAACCTGGCTTGGATCAGCAGTATTGTGGCCAGCAGAAATAAGGAAGTGATTGTGTCCCTGTACTGGGCACTGATGGGGCCACACCTTGAATACTGGGTTCAGTTTGAGGCCTCTGTTCCAAGAAGGACATCGAGGGACAGGAGCATGTCCAGAGAAGAACAATGAAAATGGTCAAGGGTCTGGAGAACAGGTCTGGTGAGGAGCAGCTGAGGGAACTGGGTTTCAGCTCGGAGAAAAGAATTCTAAGAGGAGACCTTCTGGCTCTCTACAACTCCTTGAAAAAAGGTTGGAATGATGTGGAGGTTGGTTTCTTCTCTCAAGGAACGTGCAATAGGAAAACAGCAAATGGCTTCAAGTTGTACCAGAGGAGGTTTAAGTTGGACATGAGGAACAAATTATTCCCTGAAAGGGGTATCAAGCCCAAAGCAGGCTGCCCAAAGAAGTGGTGGAGTCTCCACTCTTGAAGGGATTTCAAAGCCTTTCACATCTTTCAAAGTAGATGCGGTGCTAGGGACATTGCCGAGTGGTGACTTCTCAGTACAGAGGTAACAGATGGAATTATGGTCTTAGAGGTTTCTTCCAACTGAAACTAATCTATGCTTCTATGATTTCTGTGGGTTTTTTTCCACAATCTTGAGTTTGGTTGTGGGGTTTATTTTTTGGTTGGTTTTTTTTTTTTTTTAATTATACCACTCAGGTTATTTTTGGAGACTGCAAGGAAGGTGATGCTGGTAACAGAGACAGAGGAACTCTTTTAATAAACCTTATGTTTAAGGAGGTATCACTTTGTCTTCATACTTAACGTGACAAATGAAAGTGAGAATTTGTAAGGAGAGCATGGACATGCCTTTGAATAGATGTTTTAGACTTACACTGCAGGAGTTGTCTTTAGCTCTAGGAGAAGAACTGCATTTACAAAATTAAAGGAAGAGCAGAGACAAACCCCACTTAACCTACAGGCCTGTTCCTTTCAAATGATGCCTGCATTCACCATGGAAAGGGAAGAAGTACATTTGTCAGCCTAGCATTAAACACAAGATGCTGAGTTGCCAGGAGGAACATATTTGTTATGACAGGCAAGATAAAGTATCCCCTGCCTTTGAACCAAGTAAATGCTGAAGGACTGCTCATTACAAATGCAGCCATCTATCTTTGTTGGATGTTCCATGCTTCTGCAGTCCCAAATTCCTAGGTGATGAGTGACTAAAAAGCAGTTCAGAAAGCAGAACCTTAGGTTAGGCTTTGTGGATTTTCACTCTGCAGGCTTTATCTGAGGGTGGCCCATCATGATTAAAGACTAAATGTCTGTCCTGTTCAAATAAAAATGAAAATGAATGATTGCAGTTAAAGGAATGTGGATAAAAAATGGATGCGCTGGTGAAGAAGGAACCACTAAATAGTCTCGTTTGGAGTGTCTGAGTAGAGGAGAGAAAACAGTTCCTGAGACTTTTTAGATAACTTCTCAGGTTCCTGCATCTTCTCCTTTTCCCCATTAAACATCCCATTCACAAGAGAGACATGGAGCTGCTGGAGCAGGTCCAGAGGAGGATCACAAAGATGATCAGAGGGATGGAGAACCTCTCCCATACAGACAGGCTGAGGGAGTTGGGGCTGTTTAGGCTGCAGAAGAGAAGGCTGTGGGGAGACCTTATAACTAGATTTCAATATCTGAAGGAGACCTGCAGAAAGGCTGAGGAAGACCTGTTTAGAAGTGTTTAGAGATAGGATGAGGGACAATGGCTTGAAACTGGAGCAGGGGTCTTTTAGGCTGGACATCAGAAGGAAGTTCTTGACAATGAGTGGTGAAATACTGGAACAGGTTGCCCAGGAATGTGGTTGAGGCCCCATCCTTAGATACATTCAATATCAGACTTGCTGTGGCCCTGAGCAATCTGATCTAGTTGGAAGTGTTGCTGCTGACTGTTTGGGTGTTGGACAAGAAGACCTTTGAGGGTCCCTTACCACCTGATGCAATCTGTGAATCTGTGACTAGGTTCAAGCATCACAACAGTCTCAGAAAGCAGTACCTTTGTTATACAGAAAGGATAAATCTCAAAAAGTGGCTTGCCTCTAATACATCAATCACTTGTTTGTGTCTCCAACCCTAAGTTCTCCTGGACTTTCTCATTAAGTCCATCTTTTTATGCCAGAGGACAGTGAGCAGTTCTGAGTAGAATTCGTATTAGTTCTGTCTGCTTGAACCAAATTTGTAGAGCATGAATTGACTTAAATAGAGATCTATTTGAAAAAATTCCATGCTAAAACTTCTGTTAGATCTTTAAAAAGTACTTTTCAGCACTAAGGAAGGAAAGAAAGCTTCCATACTGACAGTAGTGCTAAGTTATTTTATCTAACTTGCTGTCACAGAAGATGCTGGTATATTCATCTGAAATAATTTGTGAAAGGCTTCTCTATAAAGGGCACTAACTGCATCTAGGCAATTTCAACAAGGTCAAGTGCCAGGTCCTGCACTTGCATCACAACAACCCCATGAATGTTCCAGGCTTGAGGCAGAGTGGCTGCAAACTGCTCAATTGGAAAGGACCTGGAGGTATTGGTTGGTAACCAGCTGAAAATGAGCCAGCATATGCCCAGGTAGGCACAGTCCTATGCTGATACATTTCACATGGCATCCTGAGCTTATTCCTGAGAGCAAGGAGCTATAAGTTTGCTCTTGAAGAGCTGGGCAGGGCTGCCAGGTGGTGCCACAATCTCTGTCCTTTAAGTACTCAGGCAACCATATGAGTGTCTGACATGGACCTGATGGAGCTGGTCCAGAGGATGTCAAAAATGATCAGGGGGCTGAAGTGTCTCTGCTGTGATGATAGGCTGAGGCGGCTGGGGTTGTTCTCCCTGGAGAGGAGAAAGCTCCAGGGAGAACTAAGAGTGGCCTTCCAGTACCTGAAGGGCACTACAAGAAGGCTGCAGAGGAACGGTTTCCAAAGTCCTGCAGTGANTCCTGCACTTGCATCACAACAACCCCATGAATGTTCCAGGCTTGAGGCAGAGTGGCTGCAAACTGCTCAATTGGAAAGGACCTGGAGGTATTGGTTGGTAACCAGCTGAAAATGAGCCAGCATATGCCCAGGTAGGCACAGTCCTATGCTGATACATTTCACATGGCATCCTGAGCTTATTCCTGAGAGCAAGGAGCTATAAGTTTGCTCTTGAAGAGCTGGGCAGGGCTGCCAGGTGGTGCCACAATCTCTGTCCTTTAAGTACTCAGGCAACTATATGAGTGTCTGACATGGACCTGATGGAGCTGGTCCAGAGGATGTCAAAAATGATCAGGGGGCTGAAGTGTCTCTGCTGTGATGATAGGTTGAGGGAGCTGGGGTTGTTCTCCCTGGAGAGGAGAAAGCTCCAGGGAGAACTAAGAGTGGCCTTCCAGTACCTGAAGGGCACTACAAGAAGGCTGCAGAGGAACGGTTTCCAAAGTCCTGCAGTGACAGAACAAGGGACAATGGTTTAAAATAAGAGAAAAGCAGATTTAGATTGAATGTTAGGAACAAGTTCTGCACCATGAGGGTGGTGGAACACTGCAGCAATTTGCCCAGGGATATGGTTGAGGTCCTATCCCTGGAGATATTCAAGGTGAGGCTTGACAAGGCTCTGGGCAACCTGATCTAGTGGAGGATGTCCCTGCTGACTGCAGGAGGTTGAACTAGGTCCCTTCAAACACAATCTATGAATCTGTGATTCTATGATTCTGATCCTGAGAGGTTCCAAACACACTGATTGTACTTGTCAAAGATCATGAGAATATTCTTATAAAGTGCAGGACTCTTTATAAGAGATTGTTGAAGAAGAAAAAAAATCAGTGCATCTCTGTATCTTAGTGTGGGGAAGCAGCCTGGGATGTGTGATCCCTGCTCCATGCACTATTTCTGGGGTTTCATCTTCTACATGAGACATAAAGGGCTTAAAGTTCCTGCCTTCCTTTTTGACACCTGTAAAATGGAGCCACGACAGTATTTACATTTTAAACCCACGATGTTCATGGAGCAGATGTGGATGTCTCTCAGGGGTACCTAGCTTGGGTTATTTGTACCTTGCAAAGACAGTCTCCTCAGCAGAGAAAAGCTGGAGTGTGGTGTGAATCACAGCCTGCATAGATGCTGCAGCGAGGTGCAAACATCATGAAGATAAAGCTTTTCTACTGGTTGTCTTTTATTTCAAGGTCTATGCAGCAACAGATGTGAAGGACAGACCAGGATTCTCCTGTTGTCATCTCCTCTTCTTGGCAGCCTCCACCATGTGACAGGGTTGTCAAAGCAGTGTCCCTGGGTGAGGAACCCCAGGTGCTTGCAGGAAGAAATTGCTGGTTTACTTGCTGCTTGAGGTGTGGTAATAACACAGGAACTTTGATTTCTTAAACTCTAACTAAAGGCTACATTCAAAAACCTCCATCTTCAGTGTCTTTGCTTTTGAATCACAGTTCAACTCTTCCATATTTTTGGCTTTTCAGTAGAGCTCTTTTGTGATTGTTTGACAGGAATCAGACATCCTCCCACCCTGTGCCAATGTCTACTGCACGTTTAATTATTTTTTTCTGTTTTTTCTTGTCTTAGTCATTTCAATATTTGACAGCTATACATCTGGGGCCCTTTCTATCCATTTTTGTTCATCTATCTCCTTGTGGGCTCAGTGCAGATACTAATGTCTGTCACTGTTGTTACCTGAATTAAACTCTTTTCTCCTGTAGGTTAGCACAAACAGAGATATTGGTGATCATTTATTTAAACCAAATGTCTGTTCTCTGGCATGAGCTTAAGGCTACAAAGGTGCTGAGGAAACTGGAGCATCTCTGTGAACAGGAAAGGCTGAGAGACCTTGGGATATTTAGCCTCAAAAAGAGGCAGCCTGAGAGGGGGTCTTCTCAATGCTCAACAAGAGCTGAAGGGCAAGGGGCAAGAGGATGGGACCAGTATCCTGGTTCAAGTTGGTTGACTTTTGATCACACAACCACCCTCACTTGTTTTACCTCTGCATGAAGCTCAGCTGGAAACTTCATCTCGAGACCCCTCCATCAAAACCAGCACAAGACAGACAATGAGTTCCAGCACTAATTGTGGTGCAAGGCACAACAGGATCATCTCACTAGAACAGCCAGCTCCAATCTAATCAACCATCCAATTAACCCAGTGTCCTGCCTCCCACTGGTGCCAACAGCAGGTGCCTGGGGAAGAGGTAAGAACACAAAGAGTATTTAGTGACCCTTCCCTAGGATACTGGTGCAGCCTCTGGCAATTTGCAGTCAGTCCTTGTTTCCCTATGGAATGTGATGGAAATCTGTCAACCTCAGATTCCATTACCGTGAGGAGCACAGTCAGCTTCCCCAACGTGAACTGTTAAACACAAGAAGTGCTGCCTTCCAGCCATCATCCCTGGCCCTTTGCTTGCAGCTTTGGACTGCAGCCATTTAAATCTTTTCCTGGTTCTCAGCATGTCCAGATTTTCACTGTGATTCCCTCTACTTATTTAATCACTTTCAAAAACTCAGCTCTTCTTTCACTCTGGTTGTACATGACAAGAGGAGCTTTGGTAAGCTCTCAGGGTCTGAAACCTGGGAAAGCAGATTTGCAATGATCCAAAGAGCTGCAGCAGTAAATGGCACAGCCACTTCTATCGTTTTTATCTGATGATGAAGATGGAGTCAGCAGTATTCAACCTCATGGATGTAAATAGACCCAGAGAGCAAGAAATAACATCAGTAGATCTTTGATGATCCAGTACAGAGTTAGAAGACAACTGAAATGATTTCAGAAAGATTTTTCTTGGAAGATTAAAAAATCTTTCATTTCAGCAGGTGAAAAAGAAGGGATAAGAAATATGACATGAGGCAGCAAAATGCCCTGTGGGCTAAGAAGGCAAATGGTCTCCTGGGGTGCATTGATAAGAGTGTGAACAGTTGGTCAAGGGAGGTTCTCCTCCCCTTCTACTCTGTTTTATTGAGGCCACACCTGGAGTACTGTGTTTTAAGAGAGAAACTACTGGAGAGAGTCCAGTGGAGGCTACAAAGATCCTGAGGGGCCTGGAGTATCATCCTGGGGCTGTTTATCCTGGAGAAGAGCAGTTTGAGAGATCTTCTCAATGCTAAAAGGTAATGAGAAAGATGATGTAGCTGGACTCTTCTCAGTAGTGTCCAGTCACAGGACAAGGAAGAAAGGGCACAAACTGGAACCCAGGGAAGTTCCACCTGAACAGGAGGAGAAAATTCTTTTCTGTGAGGGTGCTGGAGCCTGGGAGCTGCTCAGAGATACTGTAGAGTCTCCTTGTCTGGAGAGATTCCAAACCCAGCTGGACATTGCGATTCTAGGCAAACTACTGTGGTTAACCCTGTTTTAGCAGAAGGATTGGACTGGATGATCCCCAGAGGTTCCTTCCAAGCCCCACCATGCTGGGACTCTAGCATTCTGTGACATGACTAAATGGTGTAGCCAAGTAGATACCAGGAATGTTAAAACAGGGGATCTACTTTTTCACTCATTGGTGGGGATTGTGAATGATACTGCAAAACTCAATAGCTACAGTGATATAAACCTATTGAAATTTGGATGTGAAATTCCATTGGAGACCTTTTATTTTATTTTATATTTTTGTGGGATCTGGCAAATTACAGATGGCAGCAGGTGCCTAATTTCTGGACAAATTGGATCAGTTGTGTTTCTCTGAGATTCCTCAGCTATTAATTTATTTTACCTGAAGTCTCTCAGCTACCTCAGTTGTATACTAAAGTATTTATACTTTCCTCATACATAAGGTTTTTCTACAGAGCTGTTGGTCATTAGAAAATAGGCTGTTCTGCCCATCTACTCCTTTCTCGGGCATGAGTTTGCTGCTGCCAAGCATGGCACTGAACCCTTTATTTCCACAGAACATATGTGTGATCTGGCTCTCTTCTTCAGTGGCTTAGGCAGGTGCCTTCAGACAGCTGGGTGACTGAAATCTATACATCTAATTTAGCTGATTTAAATGCCTTCAATTTCTGCTCCTATACAGTTGATCTCTCATGTAGAAAGCCTCACATGCACCGATTGCTTTGAGGTCCAGACCACTATTTGTCTTCTGATGTCTAGTTCATTTCAGCACAGCTCCACTGGTTTGTGGAGTTCCACTTAACTTATGCAAAAGATTTCCACAAAAGTGAGTTCAGAATGGGATCTCTGACAAGGAGGAGATAACACTTCTACAGTCCCCAGGCCTGCAGTCTGTGCCTGGCGACAATGATGCTGTGTCATTGTCCTGGCCTCCACGAACTTCAGTGTTAAAAAAAAAGAATGGCCTCTGATTTACCAAGACCATATTTACTCTGGCACATCTGGAATGCTAATTGTCATGGAGGCAGGGAATTAATGTGGCTGACTCAGGAATTATAAAAATAGAATTATTTTATTTTCCTGAAAGCTCTGTCCCTAAACTATATACAAAACTAGTTCAGATTTATTTATAGGTTCTAATTTGATCAGGAATTCAACAGGACAAATTTAGAGATTTAGGAAGTCAGGAAATGGAAAAGGCTAAGCTACAAACACAGCTTCACCCCACTATCAATCAGGCTGAGAAGAGAATTAAGGAAGCAGCAGTCTATACTCACGAAGGTGAGATAGGTATTGGGTGATGATCCCTTGATGGATTTCTCTGCGTCTCAGCTGCCTTCTGATGCTGCAAGCAGTATCCAATAGTCTGGATCAGAAATCCAAGGTGGGTGGAAAAGCTGCCAAAGTCAGAAATGTCTCAAAACACGACTGCCACAAGACAGGGATTCGTGGAAGCGATGCTGTGGCAGGGGAGAGCTAAACTGCTGGGGTCTCCCCAGTTCAGAATGGCAGCCAGGAAGTCAGCTGCAGTATGTTCTGAGAGCAGCTGGGTCCAGGTGCTGCTGGCGGCTCTCTCAAAAGGACCCCAGGACTTGCCAAGCCTGCAAATTTGCACAGAGCGGTACGAAAGTGGGGAGAGACATCCAAAGGCAGGGACGGTGCAAAACCCAGAGCCAGGTAAAAAGGTAGGAGCTGTCCAAAAGGGAAGACGGTCCAAAACGAGAGCTCTGTCAAGGCAAGCGACTCTTAAGGCAGGAACTCTTCTAAGACAGGAGCCTCACGCCTTTGCCCTTGCTCTGTTCATCCTTTTCTAGACAAAGTGTCCATTTGCCAATTTATACTGGGCATGAAAACCCAGCCAGCCACCAGCCCCATTCCCAGCATGAGCTGTCACATGGGTTGACACATGTGGGGAAAGGTCTTTTGCTGTTCCCCCTTCAACCCCGTGGGGGGAGGGCGAACAGTTTTTGTACCTTCTTCTCCCCATCCAAACCCACAGGGGAGGGGAAAAGGAAGGAATTTGGAGTGCTCTGGAACACTAATACATCCCTATATTATTTATTTTTTTTTCTTCATCATGACGTTGCAATCCCCCCCTTCTGCATTATGCAATTTCATTATATGCAGACCTTGAATGTCATTTTCCAATCCTCTGTGGTTCATTTGAAAGTCTTGTAAAATAAAACTAATTGGTGTGTTCATTAAAATGTCAGAAATATTTTTGGGTTCAATTAGATAATACAGCAGTTTCATCCAAAGTGTGCTTATAGTACAATAACTGTGTCAGAGGGATGTAATTAACAGCCATTTAAATGAACAATTGTCTTAAATTTTTCTAGTTCTTCATGCATGAGAACTTAATCAAACAGCAAAGTTCTCACAGGCTGATCCATCTGAGAGAAAGGTGAAGTGCTATAAACTCGTATTTCAAAAGTCAAATGGAAAGCTGTAAAACTGCTGAACTAGAGAAGTCAATTACAGAGAAATGGAGTGCGGATGTCTACTTTCCTTCAATGCCAGCACTTCCGGCTAAAATCCAGCAGGAAAAAGAGTGAGCTTAAGGTATGGTCACCAGTTTTTGGCAAAGACTAATATTTACATTGAATTAAGATCAAAAGTCAGAATTGTTAGCTCATAGAACAGTTTGGGTTGGAAAAGATCATCTAGTCCACTCCTTGCCATGGGAAGGGACATCTTCCACTAGAACAGATTGGTGAAAACCCTATCCAATTTGAGCTTCAACACTTCCAGGAAAGGTGCATCAACAACTTCTCTGGGCAACCTGTGCCATTCCCTCAACACCCTCACTGTAAAAATCCCTTCCTTCTTGCTGGTCCAAGCTTCTCCTTTTATCCATCACCCTTCGACTTGTCACAACAGAAATCTCTCCCCATCTTTCTTACTGACCCTTTTTAATTACTGAAAGCTGCAGTAAGGTCTCCCTGGAGCCTTCAGGGTATTCAGTTGAACAGCTCCAACTCTCTCAGCCTTGCCTCACAGCGAAGGTGTTCCAGTCCCTGGATGATTTTTGTGTTTTCCTCTGGACCTGCTCTGACAAGTCACAGAATCACAGTTTCACAGAATGTTAGAGGTTGGAAGGGACCTCCAGAGCCCATCAAGTCCAACCTCCCTGCCAAAGCTGTAGGTAGTCAGCACAGGAATGCATCCAGGTGGGTTTGGAAAGTCTCCAGAGAAGACGACTCCACAACCTCTCTGGGCAGCCTGCTCCAGTGCTCTGGCACCCTCACTGTAAAGAAGTTTCTCCTCATGTTGAGGTGAAACTTGTTATGTTCCAGTTTGTAGCCATTGCTCTTTGTCTTATTGCTGCTGACCAGCAAAAAAAGGATTGGCCCCATCCACTTGACACCCACCCCTCAGATATTTCTATACATTGATAAGATCTCTCAGTCTTCTCTTCTCCAGACTAAACAGTCACAGGTCTCTCAGTCTCATTTTGTAGTGGAGATGCTCAAGGCCCCTAGTCATCCTCTTGGCTCTCTGGTGGACTCTTTCCATCAGAACCCCGTTCCTATTGAACTGAGGAGCCCAATGTTGGACACAGTATTCCAGGTGTGGTCTCACCAAGGCAGAGTAGAGGGGAAGAAGAATCTCCCTAGACCTGCTGGACAAACTTTTCCTGATGCACCCCAGGATGCCATTGGCTCTTTTGGCCACAAGGGCACATTGCTGTGTCATGCAGAACTTGCTGTCCACCAGGACTCCAAGGTCTTTCTCCATGGAGCTTATCCAGTTCATGTTTTTAATGTTCTGAGGACTCCACAGCTGGACTCAACACTGCAGGTGGGAGTGGGGATCTCACTGCATGCAGCAGGATATTTTAACACATTGGGGCCTTCTACTCTGTTTAACTCTTATTTAGACTTAAAATGTCACTCACTGTTCAATGAAGGCTGCACCTGCACTTCAGTCCCTTAAATACAATTGCGCAAACACTATGTATTAGACAGGATTGGTCCTAGCAGATTCAGTAGGTACAGAGGCTACAGCTTCCAAAAGGGTTTAGCAAGCACAGCTTTCTTTTGGAGAAGTAGAACCACACTTAGTATCACACAGAGTTTTATAAAGGTGGCTGAACTTTTATTATCCATTTTAATCCACACATGTCACTCTCAAAATAGACATTTTGTGGCAAACTCTGTTCCTGCAAGCATCTTGCTTGATGTATTTTTATTGTATTTTTTTTTCCACTTCAAGATTACTTTAAAACATTTGAAAAGATTAATATAAATTTTCTGGATTCACCTATGACTTGGTTCTGAACTGCAAGCCAATTATAATTCATGTGCAAAAAATATTGGAATGGAGGTTCCAACAAAACATTTCCCCTGGCCCAAAAGGAACAACAGAACTTTACTCTGCTCACTTTGATCTGGCGAGACCTCACCTGGAGTACTGTGTCCAGCTCTGGAGTCCTCAACATAGGAAGGACATGGATTTGATGGAGTGGGTCCAGAGGAGGGGTCCAGAGCACCTCTGCTACAAGGACAGGCTGAGGGAGCTGGGATTGTTCAGCCTGGAGAAGAGAAGGCTTCGGGGAAACCTAATAGCAGGCTTCCAATACCTGAAGGGGTCTACAAAGGGACTGTTTCCAAAGGCCTGCAGTTATAGGTTGAGGGACAATGGTTTGAAAAGAGAGAAGATTTAGACTGGATGTTAGCAACAAGCTCTGCACCATGAAGGTGGTGGAATGTGGCCACAGATTGCCCAGAGAGGTCATTGAGGCCCTATCCCTGGAGCTATTCTAGGTGAGGCTGGACTAACCTCTGAGCAGCCTGACCTAGTGGAAGATATCCCTGCTGACTGCAAGAGTATTTGTACTAGGTGACCTTTGGAGGTTCCTTCCAACTCAAACCATTCTATGATTCCATGATTAGTCAGGAAGTCAATTTATAGATGATAGAAATGTTTCTGTCTGATTAGTTGAAAAGACAGTATCTAAAACCATCACAAGGTTCCTGAAAGGGGAAAAAGCATTTCTTGTCCATCTTCAGAGATCACAGCTTCATCTGAAGGAAGGAAAATCACTCAGAACACGATCAAAGCTCTCCTCCAGCCCCTGGAGCTTTACATAAAGCTGTGCGACAGCTGCAGCATATGGTGTAAATGCTGACTCTCACCCTCAGTTCAGGTGGGATAGTCAGCACCTAAACATAGAGCTGCTCTGTGATGGGTGTGGGTAATGCCTTGGTCTGAGAGTTAGTGACAGAGCCAATGATGTGCCTTGGTCCTGTCAGGCACCACAGGCTTTGTCCAGATGGGAAACATGGGTACCATAGGCTTCAGAGAGATGGAAGAGCTGGATTTTTCTCAGCAAACCTCCCTTTTGACAATGTGGCTTTATGGTCAGCTCACTCTGGTGGCAGTTTGTGGTCACATAATGAATCAAAGGTGCCTTGACAAAGGAGCCCATGCAGCCCAGACTCTCCAGATTGCAATACCTTAGACTCTATCAGTGGGTTTGCTGATGGTGTTTGTTGGCTGATTCCAAGTGCTTCAGACCTGTGTGTGATTTTTGATGTTAACACAACTTAGGCACACACCAAGTCTACATCACTTTGAAAAGCTGATGTGGTGGCAGGAAAACTTATTTGACACAGTCTGGGTTCCCAGGGATTCTCCTCTTTTGGGAGAGCATTTTGTGACCAGAAACCACACTGTTCTTGATGCACCCACCTGGTCTGGTTGAAGATCATAGATTCAGAGAATGCAACCATCAACCCAATGCCACCATGGCCATTAAACGACGTCCCCAAATGCCACATCCACATGTTTATTGAACATTTCCAAGGATGGTGACTCCACCACCTCCCCAGGCAGCCTGTTCCAATGCCTGACAGCTACTGCAGGAAAGAGATTTGTCATAATCTCTAACCTAAGTTGTCCCTGGTGCAATTTGGGGCCATTTCCTAATACTAAGAAGAAGAGGCCAACTCCTACCAGGTTCCAGTCTCCTTTCAGGAAGTTGTAGAGAACAGTGAGGTCTCCCCTCAGCCTGCTTTTCTCTGGACTAAACAATCCCAATTCCCCTAGCTGCTCCTCATGAGACTTGTGCTCTAGACCCTTTGCCAGATGTCCCTGCTCACTGCAGGGAGGTTGGACCACATGACCTGTAAAGGTCTCTTCCAATATAAAGCATTCTATGATACGATGAGCCAGCTGGGCTCTCCTGCAATTGACCACCTTTGGCCATTGAAACTTGTTTTGGACATGATTCTTTCATTTCTAATTGCTGCAGCACCAAAGTAGCATCTCCTGGTTTATAGCCAAGTCTCCCTGTAGCTCCCTCACTGAGGTGGGACCTTGCCTTTTAAAAAAATGCGTCCTTAATGTTTGTTGTTATCCTCCTCAGAATAAACAGATTCACTATTTGAAAACAGGACCAAACCACCTAAAACAGTGACTGTGATGCACAAACTCCTGTACAAGCTTCTTCTTTCCCTCGATGTAAGACCATAAATAAAAGAGGAGCTCTGTACAGTATTCCTCAGCAGGATCCAACCTAGCAGAGATTAAGCTTCATTTGGCCACCATTGTATTCCAACGTGGTGCTTGCTGTTTTTTCTCAAAGCAATATTAGCTGTTGTGCAAGCTACAAAGAAATTTTCAGCTGCTTTATCTTGATGGTTTTCATTGCTGGCTTTTAATTGAAGCTTCAAGAATTAAATGAACCAGGGATGCTGGGGTTACACAAGGATGAGAAAAGATCAGGCAGTCAAATCCACTGAGGTGCAATGGGGCACAGGCTGATTCTTGGATTATCATACTCAATGACTGTTTGTTTGGTTTGCGATTTTATTTCTTCCCCCCAGTTTAAAGCACAAACATTAATGCATTTTTAAGCACCTGGGTCAGGCTGGCAGTGTACAACTGTCTGGGAGAATTACCTCTGAACCAGCCTGGGAGCTACTTTATTAAGATTTTGGGCATGATTTGCAGAAGATGTAGCAGGAGAGGGCCTCTGTTTGCTAGAGCATTTTTGCACTGTGGAGGGAGAAATGAATAATCAACTGCTTAATAAAAGACATACCTATCTGGGAGATTGCAGGAGGCAGAACTGGAACTGATGCAGCTGCGTATCCATTTATTAGGCACCCACATTTGTAACATTGGTGGTTGTGTTTACAAACTCCGACTGTGTTGCAGAATTCAGCTGTAAGCTGCCATGTTTAATTGAGACAGGGAAGGAAATGAACCTATCAGCCATGGCCCTAATATTTACAGACATGGAGCTCTACTTCTCCATTACTCTTGTAATGGATGCAGTTCTGAATTAATTTTTAGGACTGCCAGGAACAGCAGCGTGTTGGATTCTCTCCCTAGTTTATTTTATGTTCTGCGTATCCCTGCAGTGTCTCTTGATTGCTGCTCGTTAGAAAGAGGCTAAACGTGTGTGCCTACCAGAACAAAAAGATTCCCTTTCTTCACTGCACCTTGAAATCCAAACTTTGCCACTGACTTAAAAAGATGCAAATTAAATATTTAGAAGTTTCAAAGTCTGTGTCCTCTACCATTGTAAATGGGGACTTACAAGGAGCTGGGAGGGTTTAAAAATATACTTCATATGCCACAGGCAACAAAACTGGGGTTACTTCATTTCTTTATTTTCTCTTATGGGAATAACATTCTGTTTACCTGGAGAGAAATACCAGGATTTTATTCCCATTGTGTGATGATATAGTAGCTAGATAGGTAAAGTGCTAAACTGGGGCTTGGGAGAGCCACAGTCTCCTTCTGTCTCTGTTACAAAGCTGTGGAGTTTGTCTTCCACTAGACTTTTAATATATAGAGTCACAGAACCATTCTGGCTGTGAGAGACCTGAGTTTTGGGTTTTCTCAGTTTCCATGTTATAATAAAGTTTCGCTTGTGAGTTTACACAAAGACATGGACTTGATATACCTGGAGCTGCTGCCTGGTCATTAGAAGCAGTGCTCCAGTATAGTTATCTAAACTTCACATAGCTCAATGCATTTCAACTCAGTTCAGCTGCAAGACCACTCTCAGGTGCTGAGGGATGTGCTTTAGTGGTTTGTCATTGTTGTGTTAAAGGTTGGACTTGAGGATCTCAAGGGTCTTTTCCAACCTGCATGATTCTATGATCTCAGGAACTCCTTAACATTTACTGTCCTGAAAGGAGTTTGGGGTTGCAGAGTCCTAAGAGAAATGTTTCTGTAGATGCATCAAATCTTGACTCTCTCTACAGCAACAAGATGTGGTCTCTGAACTGTTGTCCTTGCTTAGAGTCACTTGGGAGCTGATTCAGACTTCACTAATGGCCTGGCAGTGAAAATGCTCAGATCCTGATAGCAGTTTGCTGAATTAAATCGTCTCACACACAAGATTATTAAAATATCAGCGCAGGATTTTTATCCCGGTTACATAGCTGGACAGAAATTATTCATGCCTGCCAGTTATTTGTTTGGTAATCCAGCTACAGCATAAGCTTTAATTAAGCCAAATTTCAAATTTGCTGTGGAAAATACTGTGACATTGTCATATTCTAATTCTTTGTTTGGAGCTGGGTGAGCCAAGTTGCTAAGAGACAACATTTTATTAAAAAAGCCCAAAAAACCTGACTCCTCTTCATAGTCTCCTAATTAACAGTCGGTGTCTAGTGTTTACATACTGCTGTTCTCAGCAGATTGCACAGACTGAATCTTGTTTCCTCACTGTACAGAAAGGAGGAGTAAGGGAGGGCAAACCAGAACAACCTGTTCAAAGACAGCAGCGGGTCTGTGGCTGCGCAGAGAGCAATGTCCTCTGTCCTTTGTCTCCTCCAGCAACTCAGATCCTGTGCAGGCTAGAGGTGATGCCACATGGCAGACCTCCTGAAAGGACAAATCTGCAGGTCGTAGAAGGAAAGTTTCTTAACTTCATTTCTGAGTTTTTCTGTCCTGTTTTTGAGCATCCTTCTTTCTGAAATTTCCACTAGCAGCCACCATTCAAATGCCTGTGACAGGGCCATTTGTACAGCTCTGGTGAGTCATCATCACCTCTTTCAGAAAGCTCTTATGTATATAAACCATCGTTCCATAAATATTGTTCCTGTCTCAAGTGATTCTGTCATTTGTTTCCCTGGTGCAGTCACTGAATCAACTTCATTGCCCATTTTTTAATGAGGTATTCCAATAATTCACTTAGCTGCTTGCATATCTCTCAAATTGTGCCACTCTAGATAAGACACAGAACATAAAGGAGGCTTCCAGGTAGATGGATGGACAGCTTTCCATTGTGTGAATGGTGGTCTCAGAACCATAGAAAGGCACCTTTAAAATCATCAGTTCCAACCACTAACCCAGCACTGCCAGGTCACCACTAAACCGTGTCTCTCAGCACCACATCTACACAGCTTTTAAATCACCCCAGGGATGGGGACTCCACCACTGTTCTGGGCAGTCTGGGCCAGGGTTTGACAACCCTCAAAGAGAAGGACTTGTTCCTCATGTCCAATGCAAAACTCCCCTGGCACAACCTGAGGGTGCTCTTTCTTGCCCTTGTTACTTGGGATTGTCCTGCCTCTTGTTACTAGGGAGAAGAGACTGACTTCCACCTAGCTCCAGCCTCCTTTCATGGAGTTGCAGAGAGCCCGTTCTTCTTCAGACTAAACATCATCAGTTCCTTCAGCTGATTTCATCAGACTTGTTCTCCAGACTAGCTTTGTTGCCCTTTTCTTTTGAGATCAAAAGTCTGCAGGCTGAGAGAGTTGGGGCTGTTCAGCCTGGAGAGGTATCCAGAAGACAAGGCTCTGGTAGGACCTTATAGTGGCCTTCCAGTACCTGGAAGGGACCTACAAGAAAGCTGGGGAGGGACTTTTCACAATTGCTTGTAGTGATAGGACAAGAGGCAATGGCTTTGAGCTGAAAGAGGGCAGATCTAGACTGGAGATAAAGAAGAAATTCTTTCCAGTGAGGGTGGTGAGGCACTGGAACAGGTTGCTCAGGAAG
This sequence comes from Ramphastos sulfuratus, assembly GCA_013399055.1. Classification (NCBI taxonomy): domain Eukaryota; kingdom Metazoa; phylum Chordata; class Aves; order Piciformes; family Ramphastidae; genus Ramphastos; species Ramphastos sulfuratus. The sequence goes on from WBNM01046159.1 coordinate 78,633, forward strand.
GTTGTGGATGCCCCCTCCCTGGAGGTGTTTGAGGCCAGGTTGGATGAAGCATTGAGCATTCTGGTCTGGTGGAGGATGTCTCTGCCTCTGGCAGGGGAGCTGGAGATAGATGAATTCAAGGTCTCCTCCAATCCAAGCCATCCTAAGAATCTATGAATCAACTTTTTAACAGTGACATCTTACATCTTACCCATGGTCTCAGGGTAGAACATAAAACCTCTGTGTGCTGTACAGGACCATTTGCACTTGAAACTTGTTGGAAATAAATCTTACAATCAAACCTACCCTAAGAGGATCACATTTGAGAACCAACATGTCTAATATCCTGCACAAGCTATGATTTATTTACACTTCCATTCCAGAAAACCACTTTAGAACAGGTCCTCTATCAAACCTGCTTTGCCTTTAATATGACTAAGAATTGCCAGCTTCATTTTGTATCTCTGTTACAATCCTTGTGGATCACTGTTATCATCCTTACAGATCACAACAGAGAATATTTCAAGTGATGTAACCGATTTTATCTTGTCACTCATGTTAATTCTGTGACTTTATTGCCTGTATGTGTTGGCAAAAATGTGTTTGAGTTGTTTATGTATCCTTGATAGTAACAAAGCTGCAACTTGAGAAGAGACCTGGGAGTATTGGTTGACACTCAACTGAACACGAGCCAGCAGTGTGCCCAGGTGACCAAGAAAGCCAATGGCATCCTGTTTTGGAATAGAAACAGTGTGGCCAGCAGGAACAGGGAGGTGATCATCCCCAGTTCTGGGCCCCTCACTGCAGGAAGGACATTGAGGGGCTGGAGTGTGTCCAGAGAAGGGCAACAGGGCTGGTGAAGGGCCTGGAACACCTGGACTACAAGAAGCATCTGAAGGAGCTGAGGTTGTTCAGTCTAGAGAAGAGGATGCTGAGGAGAGACATCATTGCTCTCTACAACTATCTGAGTTGGAGTGAGGAGCAGACCAGCCTCTTCTCCTTGCTGACAAGTGACAGGACCAGAGGAGGTGGCTTCAAACAGCACCAGGGAACATTCAGGCTGGATGTTAGGAAATATTTCTTCACTGAGAGGGTTCTCAAATATTGGAACAGGCTGCCCGGGGTGGCAGTGCAGTCACTGCCCCTAGGGGTGTTCAAGCAGCGTGTGGATCTGGTGCTTAGGGACATGGTTTAGCGTTGACCCTTCAGTGCTAGGTCGAGGGTTGGACTGGATCATCTTGAAGGTTTTTTCCAACCAAAGATACTGATCCTGTGGTTCCGTGAATATCCTTTTGATTTATAGCTCTGATTGTTTGCTTGTCTTGCACTGGGATTTTTGCAGGCAATGAAAGTGAAGAGTGCTGCATGCTTACCTACACTCATGCACAGCCACCTGCAGCTTCAGCTGCGCTCCACGAGATTGCATATGTTGGTGTGTTTGCAGCTAGTTACACATTTGTTTTATTTCCCTTTTTACTTTAACTTCCCTTTTCCCTGCAAGCTTTCCCCATGAATGCTAATAAGACAGCTCCATGTATGTTGGGTGGACAGGGTGCTCTTCTCAAATTTCTTCTGGGCTCACCACCACTGTTTCTCATCATGACCCCTGCCTGCTGCAATCAAACTGCAGAATCATTTCGTTCTGCACTCTGATTGAATCCTCACATTCACAGCAGTGCCTGGCCAGAAATTCGGCACTGCAATCTGCAGGGTCAGTCACTGATGTGCTGAGCCCTTCTGCTAGGACTACTCAGTGTCATTTTTCTGCTTCAACACTTTCTCAGACTCAACACTGGAAAAATAAATTCTGAAGGAAATCTGGAATCTGGTGCTGTGATTCCCACTGAGAGGTTTTTCTGCTGATTAAGCAGCTAAAGCATGTTCTACAGGTATATTCATGGTGTAAGTACATCCAGGCTGTTAGGACAGGGAGGGTTTTCCTTTTTGTTAGAGAGAAAGCCTCTTGTAGAGATAAATAAGGTCTTTCTTTTAGAGAACTCATTGCTCTCTGAAACTTCCTGATAGAAGGTTGTAGTGAGGTGGGTGTTGGCCTCTTCTCCCTAGTAACAAGGGATAGGATAAGAGGAAATGGCCTCAAGATTTACTGCAGAGGTTTAGGATGAAATCAGGAAAAATTTCTTTCCTGCAGGAGTTGTCAGGCATTGGAACAGGCTGCCCAGGGAGGTGGTGGAGTTATCATCCCTAGAGGTGTTCAAGAAATGTGTAGACATGGCACTTTGGGACATGGTTTAGTGGGCATGGGGGTGTTGGGTTGATGTTTGGAATTGATGATCTTATAAGTATTTTCCAACCTTAATGATTCTATTCTATGAATCTATGATTTTTGTGCCTTACATGTCACATCTCAATCTCTTTGTTCCTTTACTTCTGAAAGAGGAGGTATCTAAAACCGGAGTTATCATATATCACAGTATCACAGTATCACAGTATCACGGTATCACCAAGGTTGGAAGAGACCTCAAAGATCATCAAGTCCAACTCGTTACCACAGACCCCAAGACTAGACCATGGCACCAATATATAGTTTCAAAGTGCACAATCTGGAGCTTGAAGAGCAAGAAATGGAGCAATGCGGCTGAAAGCAGAACTCATAAAGCTCCTGTGCACACTATCACCCCTTTCTTCTTTTTTTCCCCTTTCTTCCTGAACCCCAGTGTGTCAACCACACCACTCAGCTTGGTGCCATCCCCAGACTTGTTGAGGGTGCCTCGATCCCATTGTCCATGTTGCTGACAAAGCTCTCAAACAGCACTGGTCCCAGTATCAACCCCTGAGGGACACCACTCATCACTGGTCTCCATTTGGACATTGAGCTGTTGACTGCAGCTCTCTAGATCTGGACACAATGAAAAAGTCTCAAGCTGATGTGACAGGATATTTACACAGAGTCTTAAAAACTTGGTTTGTACAATGCGTCCTGGAGAAGACACCTCCCTTATGAGAGAATTATTTGCAAGTATGTTCACACATAGATTTAGTACAGCTCAAAAAGAAAAGGACTCTTCATGACTCACTCTTCCTATTACATTTTAAAATAGGATGCTTCAATTCATTAATTGCTTTGATTCTTTTAAAATTATTACCTTTATTCTTTTTGTGTGTGCGTGTTCTTCTCACTGAAATACTCTTTATCTAGTAATGCTTCACAAAAACACTGTGCACTTGGTGCAGTGTAATGAAGTCTGAAAAGAAGGAAGCCGCTGCTCTTGAATCCATAAAGCAGTAAATACAGAAACATTGCAAATTTCCCACCTCACCAAACTCTTGATTTTAAATCCAGGGTAGTAATGAGGCTGGTTTCTAGAGCAGGTAATTCTGACTATGAAGACAGCATTGTAAGTCTCAGGTGGATTTTCAGAGGCACACAGATTGGTGGGGGTTGGAAGGGACCTCTGGAGATCATCCAGTCCAACTGACCTGCTAAAGCCAATTGCATTGCCCAGGACCACAATGTCCAGGTGAGTTTGGATTCTCTCCAGAGGAATCATAGAATGGTAAGGTTGGAAGTGACCTCAAAGATCATCTAGTTCCAACCCCCTGCCATAGGCAGGGACACCTCCCACTAGCACAGGTTACTCAAGGCCTCGTCCAGCCTGGCCTTGAACACCTCCAGGGAGGGAGCAGCCACAACCTCCCTGGGCAACCTGTTCCGGTGTCTCACCACCCTCACTGTAAAGAACTTCCTCCTGACATCCAGTCTAAATCTCCCCTCTGCCAGTTTAAACCCATTGCCCCTTGTCNAAAAATGTTTTCTCCCTGTTTGAGTGGAATCTCCTGGGTTCCAGTTTGTGCTCATTGCTCCCTGTCCTGTCACTGGGCACCACTGACTAGAGTCTGGACCCATCCTCCTGACAGTCTTCCTTTAGATATTGATAGGCATTGATAAGATCCTTGAATTTTTCATCACCAGGTATGGTATGGCAGTGTATATTTGAGTCATTTTTTGGTCACGGCTTTTAAATCCAGAGCAGAAACATCTCAAAAGCTAAGAATATTTATATCTGTTTGCCAGTGTTCTCTGCATTCATATTCCCCAGCTGGGTACAGAAGAGCTTTAACCAGAGGGAACTGTGATTTCCCATAACAGGCTTCAGGTCTTGCTTTGAAAGAGAGGGGTTGTGTGGTTGGAAGTAGGAGAAATAAGACAAGAAACTTATTTTATGAAAATGTCAAAGTTTGAATGCTTGATAGAAGGTTCAACAAAGTGTGAGCTCAGAACTGGCAGGTATTGTGGTTTCCAGCCTGGTCATCCTGATGGGTTTTGTATCTGTTGTTAAAAGTGCTTGCATCCTGCTGGTGATCAGCTCAGGCATACTGATGACTCCTTGCCTCTCCTGTTCACATGAGTTAATAAGCCACACTTGGGCAGCAGACTTTTCCCAAAATAAACCAAAAAGGTGGCACCATATTTTGTCAGATGGGGTCTGACAATGCGATGAAGGGTAATTATTCTGGGTCTTGATTCTGGAAGATTCATATCCCTACACTTTGAAGGGTTAAAGACTTTCTGTCTGTGCAAGAGTTAGAGCCATGGAGTGTTGGAGTTGCTATAGAAACAGTGCATATTTGATTCAAATGAAAAAGAGTCAACAACAACCTCTCTTTATAGCTCAAAGCTAAATGAAATATGGCTCATAACACTGAGAGAAACTATGATAATATCACTTAAATACTTGGAAATCACTGGAAAGATTTTGTTGTCTTTAGAAACTAAGACAAACTATTAAAGAAAAAAACAAAATAAAAGGAAAAAGAGAGAAAAGCTTGGTGATGGTTCCTTCTGCTGTGTTGAAGAACTTGCAGGGCACAGAGGGTCACAGTGTCTTTGGAAGAGGACCCAATGCCTTGACAAGCCTCTCTGCACAGACAGGGCTCCTATGGCTTGGGACAGCGCCCGATCTTTAGCTCACTGCCACTGAGGAGAGGCTGACAGACCTGGGGCTGTTTAGCCTGGAGAAGAGTAGTCTGAGAGGGGATCTGGTCAATGTTCACCAAGAGCTCAAGGGTGGAGGTCATGAGGATGGGGCTGGCCATTTGGTTGTGCCCAGTGAACAGGACAAGGGGCATTGGGCACAAACTGGAACCTAGGAGGTTCCATCTGAACGTATGGAGAAAATTCCTTGCTGTGAGGGTGCTCAAGCCCTGGAGCAGGCTGCCCAGAGAGGCTGTGGGGTCTCCTTCTCTAGAGAGAATCCAAACTCACCTGGAAATTGTGATCCTGGGTGAGCTGCTGTGGGTGCCCCTGCTTTAGCTAGGGTGTTGCATTGGATGACCTCCAGAGGTCCCTTCCAAATGCTACCATGATGGGAATTTGGGATTCTGTTGTCAAGGATGTGCTGGCACAACAACTTTTGACCTGTGAGGTCATTAAAAAGCTTGTAGGCTGCTCCAATGGTTCACTTGCTATCCAAAGTCTTCTGAGGCCCTTTCATCAGAGTTTAGTTTATGTGGACATGCAAGGAAAGCAAAGCGATGAGGTGGGGATAAAAGGGATGATGCAGTAATCACTGTTATCAACTTTCCCCTGTTAATCAGTGTCAAATTCCTGTCCCTTTATTTTTGAAGCCATCTCACAGCAGCTATATGAGAAGCAGAGACCTTAAAAGGTTATATAAGAAATATAAGGTCAGACTAGTTGGTTGTTCTTAGAGAGGCATTTTTTTTAATTAACAGATATGTCCCATGGCAACAATCTCTTCCCTGCAGGAAATTTTGTTTCTTGTTAAGAAACAGCTTATCCATTTTATGTTAAAAAGGTGAAGATTTGGAGATGAAAAAGCAAAAGAAAATTCTAAATTGCTTTCTTAGTTATGCTTTCTTGGGCAGTAACATTGATCACACCAGAGACCCTGCCTAACGAAGGGCTGCATATTGCTGCAGACGTGCTGGATGAATTTCTGCTGGGTGCACCAGTCCTCCCAGACCACCTGTGCCAGCCTTAGACTGTGCTTTCTAACCTCTTCTTCTTCATGTGTCTGCAGCCCTCTGCCCAGGCAACAGCTGCCATTGGTGTTTTGCTTGACACTCTCTCAAGGGATTTTGCTTTTGCTTCTGTATTTTCTGCATGTGACCTTACATTGATTTGGGGCCTAGTTGATGAATCTCACCTTAATTAAAGAATGAAGCTGTCATGCCTGTTGTAAAGCTGATGGTATTGTGCCTGGTGAAGCTACACAGCTGAGTTAGTGATTTGATAGGGATTGACAAAACCAGAATGCTACTGGGTTTGTTCTCACAGACTGACACCAAATTAAAAGTGGTGCAAATACAATGATTTGTCCACCCCAAACCAGGCTGTCATTGAGCTTTGATTCAGCTTTTCCATGTAGTGGTAGAAATGCAAAACTTCTTGTTTGGACCAGTAGAGACTGATTAACTTTTCCATGCTGATTCAGACTGTGGTCTCCTGGAGTGTATGAAGATGCCTGTGACCAGCAGGTCTTCTCCCTCTATTCTGCCCTAGNACAAAATATCAATGTATTTCCACAGAACAAGTACTAATGGAAGTGGTAAGCAATTTTTTTGTGTGTGTATTTGATCTATAATTAAGCCACAGACAATTTATTTCTTTCCCTGGCAAAAAAAAAAATGTAAGTGTTGGAAGCACTGGAGGTCAGTGGCTTTGCTGTCATATTTGCCAGAGCCTTATTTGTAAAGAAAGCACTTAAACACTGCATGGGAGGAATCTGCTTGCAGAAGCCACCTGTGACCTGAAGCAGCAGAAGAGCACTGGATGCATGGCAGCAGTGACATGTAAACCTGCAGCCTAGCAATGAATCTTGTGTCTACACTTCTACTACGGTCCTTTTTCAATTATATTCTGCTCAGTAAGTGACACTTACGAGACTGAAGTGGGAATAAATTGTTTTCTTCCTTTTTTTCTCCCCAGATGCCTTTTGCACCTTCTGCAGAGGAAAACGAGGTGTCAAACACACATGAAATAAGGTAGCTTGGAAATAAATTGCTTGAGAAGTAAGTGGTTTTCTGGTACAAACTTCTGCACTCTTTCAGAGTTTGGTGGCTTCTTCCTTGATGTGAGCTCCTAGAGAAACTGCCCACTGTTGCCCACAGTGCAGCTCAGATGGTGCCACTGAGCATATGGTGGGGCTGAATAATGGGGAAGGGGAACAACTAGACAAAACTCCCCAAAATAGCAGAATCATAAAATCACAGAATTGTTTTGGTTGGAAGAGACCTTTCAGGTTCAGAGATTCATAGAATGATTTGGATTGGAAGGGACTTTGAAGATCACATAGTTCCAAATCCACTGCCATGGGCAGGGACACCTTCCACTAGACCAGGCTGCTCAAGGCCTCATCCAGCCTGGTCCTGAACACCTTCAGGAAGGGGGCATTCATGGCCTCCCTGAGCAGCCAGGTTCAGTGTCTCACCAAAGCAAATCCAACTGGTAACCCAACACTGCATGTCACCATGGGCCTGTCTGGCTTGTTACTTCCGCACCATTGTGAGCGTGGGGGTCTGTGGTACTGCTCCACCTCTTGTGATCTCAGCACAAAAGCTTTCTGTGCTGTGAGTGCTGCTGGCAGATGTTTGGAAAGGGCTTCTGCTTTCACAGCAGGCTTTTCAAAATGAAGGCAGGACCTCTCTTTCAGGCTTCAAGATACACCTGAACCTTAAGGAAGAGATCTAGGCAGTAAACAGTGCAGATCTGANAGCTCAGATGGTGCCACTGAGCATATGGTGGGGCTGAATAATGGGGAAGGGGAACAACTAGACAAAACTCCCCAAAATAGCAGAATCATAAAATCACAGAATTGTTTTGGTTGGAAGAGACCTTTCAGGTTCAGAGATTCATAGAATGATTTGGATTGGAAGGGACTTTGAAGATCACATAGTTCCAAATCCACTGCCATGGGCAGGGACACCTTCCACTAGACCAGGCTGCTCAAGGCCTCATCCAGCCTGGTCCTGAACACCTTCAGGAAGGGGGCATTCATGGCCTCCCTGAGCAGCCAGGTTCAGTGTCTCACCAAAGCAAATCCAACTGGTAACCCAACACTGCATGTCACCATGGGCCTGTCTGGCTTGTTACTTCCGCACCATTGTGAGCGTGGGGGTCTGTGGTACTGCTCCACCTCTTGTGATCTCAGCACAAAAGCTTTCTGTGCTGTGAGTGCTGCTGGCAGATGTTTGGAAAGGGCTTCTGCTTTCACAGCAGGCTTTTCAAAATGAAGGCAGGACCTCTCTTTCAGGCTTCAAGATACACCTGAACCTTAAGGAAGAGATCTAGGCAGTAAACAGTGCAGATCTGATCTCTGGAGTGGCCAGTGGTGGCAGGAGCTGGTGATCAGCAGCAGCACTGGGAATGTTATGGAGCAGCAGTTGGTTTGAGGCACTTGCGATTGCAGCAAACAAAGGAGCTTTTAAAATGAGGTCTAGAGAAGGAGACTACTTGGCTTTGGTGAGAAGGGATGTGAGCCAAATGAAAAGTGGACCAGGATGGGAAGAATAATACTGAAAGAAAAAAATGGAGTGTTGAATGGAGGAGTGAGAAGGAAGAAATGCAGCTTCCAGAAATGCAGCTCCAAGGTGGAAAGATTAGGGTAGAACATTGGACTCACTGGAGTTTTTGGGTAGTAAATAAGAATTCTGGGCTGGGAAGGCATGAAACAATAGCTGTGCTGTGAGATTGGTGGGAGGAGAAGGTAAGAGTATTAAAATACACTTTGCCACTTGGGAAGCTGCAACTGGCATTTACTTTTAGTTGGGGACTGTCCACACTTGCTGTGGTTTTTCGCTATTGTAAAAACAGTCCGCAGAGTGGTACAGGTTGATTTTACACCATCAGCATGTTTGTGCGACACAGGGATCATTAACACTTATGGTACCTTTAAGATCTCAGCAGAGACTGAAAGCAAACCCTCTGGATCTGTTTAAGATGAGTAGACGAAAGTTTTGCAGGAGAAGTTTTCCTTTCAACTAGAATCCATTTTCAAGCTGCCTTCTCACAGCAATCTCACAACTACTTCCAAGACACTTTTAGTTGAGCTTGAAAAGCTTTTAGGTGATGATAGCCCTGGTTGGGGAGGAGATAACAGACTGCAATGGTTGTGGTGATGTTCATTTCCCTTTAAACTGTACACGTGGAGCCCCCAACCATATCTATTAGCGAGAAGCCCTCATTAAAAGGTAAGGAAGTAGAGCAGGTCTTAAAATCCTGCTTCTGCTTTGGAAGCTTTGATCTGTATAGCTACATTTCAATAACTGAAGGGGACCTACAGGAAGGCTGAGGAGGGACTGTTTAGAAGGGCCTGTGGTGATCAGAGAAGGGGCAGTGGTTTGAAACTGAAGCAGGGGAGATTTAGGCTGGACATCAGGAGGAAGTTCTGCACAACGAGAGTAGTGAAACACTGTACCAGGTTACCCGTGGATGTGGTTGAGGCCCTGTCCCTGGAGACAATCAAGATCAGACCTGATGTAGCTCTGGTCCAGAGGAAAGGAGGAGAGAGGGAAGAAGGCCATCAGGTGTCACAGCATGATCTGGAATGAGTGGCTGTTAAAATGACAGATGATGGCTGCTCCCATCTGCCTGCTGTCTGTGGCTCCTGGGTGTCACACTTACCTTTATGGATTCATAGCTTTGGTTTATTTGTGCTGAGTTTAGTCTTATGGATTTTTAGTCCAACTCTCCTAGGCTGCTGGGAATATGGCAGATTCCAGTGGGGAGAGAATTGCATTGCCATTTGTACGTGTTGAACTACCCAGCGAGCAGCTCTGTTTCACTGGCCATAGAGAGAGAAGCAGCATCAGCAGTGACTGCAAGAGCCCATTTCACACAGAGTAAGAACCCCAGGAGCAGGTCCATGAAGACTTTCCCCAATGGCTCGGTGCTAATCTGATCTTCCCACTATTTAATAGATTTGGAGGCAATATGAGAATCACAGAGTCACAGAATTACATAATCACAGAATGTTAGGAGTTGGAAAAGACCTTGAAAGATCATCAAGTCCAACTCACCGTCCAGAGCAGGGTCACCTACAGTAGGTCACACAGGAACATGTCCAGGTGGGGTTTGAATATCTGCAGAAGAGACTCTGGCATGCTTACAGTGAAACACGTTTTCCTCATATTCACATGGAACCTCTTCTGCTCCAGCTTGCACCTGTTGGCCATTGTCCTACAACTGGACATCACTGAGCAGAGCCTGACTACACCCTCCTGACACTGCCCTTCACATCTTTATAAACACGCATGAGGCCACCCCTCAGGCTTCTGTTTTCCAAGCTAAAGAGCCCCAGCTCTCTCAACCTTTCCTCATCAGGGAGAAGTTCCATTGCTTTCAGCATCTTTGTTGCTCCGCACTGGAAGCTTTCAAGCTGTTCCCTGAGGTACTTCTTGAACTGAGAGGCCCAGAACTGGACACAATATTCCAGCTGTGGCTTCACCAGGGCAGAGCAGAGGGCTATGACAGAGTAGAGAAAACTATCCACCTGTTTTCTCCTTGAGCTACATGGTGACAGTGTATTGGATGAAGCACCCTTTTAAAGCTTGATTTCTGAACTCTGAAGCCCATAAAATTTAGATACCAAAAAGTCAGGCAGGGCAGACTTTTAGGGTCTTTATTCCTAGGGCTAAGCTTCCTATGTAATTCAGAAGGAAAGTATGAGCCACCTCCACAACAGAGAGCAGCATACTGAGAAGAAACCCCTGAAATGGCCATGGAGTGTAGGCTCCATCTGTGGCTTTCCCTCATGAGAACTTCCTGAAGCTCTTTCTTTTGCCTTGATACATACAGTTGGAGAGGAGGTGGTGATGCTACCCGTTCTTGTCCAAGAGACAACACTACAGTGAAACCTACAGTGTCTACCAAGTGCAAAATGAGACACCAGTCTGGTTTAGCACTTGGTAGACACTGTAGGCTTCTTCTCACGTCCTTACACTGCAAAGTCTGTGCTCCAGTTTTAAATGAGCTAAGAAAAATACAGGCTAGCACCTTTTTTAGGGGCTTGTTTTTTTTGCTGTTACAGTGGGTGTGTTTCTCACTTTTGTAGCTTTGGTTGCCCTAAGAAAAAGACCTGATGGGAGAATGCTCTGTGTGTCTACCAGACCTTCTGTCTCTCACTCCTCCTCCTCCACATATATCTTTTGAATCCAGTGGCTAGTTTCAACCACAATGAAGTTGGTAAGAGATTGCTAAAACAGTGACCTTCCTACAGGTCTCATTGAAATATGAGGCTAAACAAAGGCATGAGATGCCATTAGTGTCTCTTCTGAGCAGAAGGTACAGCATAACATCAGTCCTTTTTTAGATAATGGAGCAAAACCATCGAGGGAGTAGCTTTAGAAATGGCCTGGGTGTTGGAAAGGTGTCATTTACAGCTGCCACCCAACTCAGGCAAAAGAGATCTATATCAAGATTACAGATGATGAAAAGCATAAACTTCCTTATTTGAAGGCAAACTCACCACCATAAGGTTTCTTACTTCATGCAAAACAAAGAAAAGCCAAGCACTGATGACAGCAGAAACAAAAGACCTTTCCTTTGTATATCAAGTGGCAGAAAATTGTAAGCCACTAGAAATCCAGCCTGCACTCTGTGTGGACCTCTATGCCTTCTATTCTTTTCACCCAGACTTGAAACTCTCTGCCACTTCCTCTTCCTGCCCCAGAAGGGTGCATGTGGGCAGCTAATGCCACGCTCCTGAGATGGTTTACTCTGCTTGCAGCTTCAGCAGGAGCTCTTTTGAACGCCACTGACTCTCCAAGAGTGTGTTTTCAAGTGTGGTTGCTTCTGCTGCCCCGCCAAAACGAGGAACTTCCAAATGAGCAGTCAGAGAAAAACAACTTCTAATATCAGCTGCTGCAGGAGGTTGCAGCGAGTTGGAACTCTGTTTATTATTATATGCTTGAGAGCCCCCTGAAATGGCACAAAGCTGTGCTTTAATACATGGGCAGGCAGAAGACAGACAAGGCAGATGCTGCATTAACCACAGCTCATTGGAACTGTAGAACAGTCAGTCCCTTGCCCTGCCTGTCTGCGATGGTCAGCTTGATAGCCTCTTTATGTAGTCCCCAAGAAGCCTGTTGACACGCAGGCATGGCTCAACTCCTTCCTGCAGTAGCTGGAGAGCAGAGCAGAGCCAGATTGCTCCCATTAACTTCCTCCAACTAACTGCTCTGTCTCTGAGGCAATCGTAGCTTCACTGTCTGATCCTAAGACACTACCAGAGAGGGAACCGGTTCACTAGCAAGCAACCACCATGCTTAGTTACTGTTGTTCTTCTGCACCAACCCAACCCCTGATGGCAATGATGGCACCATTGATGCTGGGGACAGGCACTGGGCAAGTCCCAGACTGGACAGAAGCAGACAGAGACCACATTCAGGAGCTACTTTCTGGAGCTGGATTCAGGAACACATGACCAGGATGAAAGGAAGAAGGGACAATGTCCTGCTGGGACACCAGTCAGAGAAGAGGTGCTGGTGATCCTTCCATTTGCTCCTGAAGATGCCACCCATGGGATGTAATCCCTTGTTGGTAAAGTCCTTGCAGGTGCCAACTCTGCCTTCCTGCCCCCCAGGATGGGGAACGAGCTGTGGCAGTGCCCTTGGTGTGCAGAGGAGCAAGTCTCAGGCAGAGCCTTTCTGCAGCCCAGCCCTTGGCAGGAACTCTGCCCATCAGATTCTCCCTGCTAGAAGCAGCCTCTGTCAGTGCAAACCTGCCCTGAACTTCAGAAAGTGCCTCAGTGAGCAGAACCTGAGCTGGGAATTGACAGCACTGAACAGAACTGGTTTTGGTCTACATGACAACAGTACATCCCTGTACTGGAAAATAGCAGAGTCTTCATGATCCTGATTCTTCCTCTTGCTCTGATTTTCACTGACTGTATTCATAGCCTGTTCCTCATTCATTACTTTCACTGCAGTATCTGCAGTCCACAACTTCACTGCTGTTTAAAGCAGATCATCAGAAGATTTGCTTGTATTTGTTCCCATCCCCCTTCCAGATAGGTTACAAATGGCAGAAGCAAGGTCTTATGACATTATTTTTTTTTTGTTCTAACTGAAATATTTCCCTGTGCATAACACTTAATGCAATGCTCATTTTATCATTTCATTGTTGTAAATTATCATCCTGTTTCCAAGAAAACTTCTATAATCATCAATCTTTGTATGCGCAGAACGATGATGAAGATTAGCAGTTTGAGTTTCACCTTCAGCACTGGCAAATTAAAGCTAAGGGGGTGAGACCAGTTAAATGAAAATGAAGTGAATTAACTACATTTCCTTTTGGTTAGTTTTGGGGCACATATGGTACATTATCTTTTCATATCACAGATACACCATTGCTGGATTTACACACAATGATGAATATTGGTTGGTTTCCCCATCTGGTGCTTCATTTTAATAAAGATTAAAAAAAAAAAAAAAGGAAGAAAGAAAGAGAGAAAGGAGGGAAGGAATTTGGAAGGAAGGAAGGAATTCAGAAGGAAGAAAGGAAGGAAAGAACTCAAAGGAAAGCAGAAGGAAGGGAGGAATTCACAAAGATGGAATTTGAAAGGAAGGAATTCAGAAAGAAGGGAGGAAGGAAGGAAGGAAGGAAGGAAAGAAGGAAGGAAGGAAGGAAGGAACTCAAAGGAAAGCAGAAAGAAGGAAGGAATTCAGAAAGAAGGGAGGAAGGAAGGAAGGAACTCAAAGTAGAAGGAAAGAAGGAAGGAAGGAATTTGGAAGGAAGGAATTCGGAAGGAAGGAATTCAGGAGGAAGAAATTTGTAATGAATTTTGAGGGAATTTGGGGTGAAGGAGGGAAGAAAGGAAGGAAGAAAGAGAAAGGAAGGAAGGGAAGAAGGAAGGAAGGAAGGGGGGAAGGGACGAAGGAAGGGAGGGAGGAAGGAAGGAAGGAAGCAACCAAGCAAACAAGCTCCTGTAGGTGACCCTGCTTTATCGTGGGAGTTGGAATGGATGTTCCTGGAGGTCCCTTCCAGCCCACACCATTCTGTGATTCTGTGATTCTGTGAAGAACTAGAATACACAGAAGGGGAGCAGGTCATCATTTAATACATTAGTGTGGAGGAGCTCTGTGAAAATGGAGAAAGAGGAAAATTCTGGATGGGATGGGGGAAATGCCAAGCTGTTTTTCAGACATCTTCTACTGAACAGCCTTCCAAATTTACCATAAGTCAGGCAATTGGTCTGGGTCATGTTTTGCAGATGGATCAACAGCAGCCTGTCTTCAGCTGGGCCTCAGAATATGCATGACAGATGGTGCAAACACCCTGGCATGTACTTGCTGGATAGAAGGTGGGTTGCTTTTCAGTCTTTTGGCATCATAGCTCTTGGCAGCAATAGGTGGAAAAGGAGTGACAGAGTATCTGAAATAAGTTAGAATCCTTTGTTGGATTTTTATCAGAGTAGCTTTAAACTGAATTATATCTAATCTTCTTTCTTTGGCAACATCCTGCAATGCTGGGAGCTCATGGAAGACAGATATAATCAGGTGAAAAAAGGTGTATTTGCTGTCTGATGTCTCAGTTAATCCAATAAAACACTATTTTGTATTTCTTATTCTGTAGAATATAGAGAAACAAGGAAATAGTCACTTAAGAAATGGGGCAATGAGGTCATCTGTGGACTAATGGCTTTTCCATTGGACACTGAATAGCAGATTCTGTCTCCTGAAGTTGTCAGGTACTTGCTTGAAGTCAGACTAAGACGACACTCCGGAGCGAGACATTGGTGGACAACAGTTTGTACTTGACAAATGCAAAAGAAAAGTTGTCATCAGTGTAGAAAACACATTTAATTTCAACCTGCCTCAGCAGTAGCTGGGTCTGCTCTCTCTGGGGAGAGGACCAACTCCAAGCATTTGTTTGTCCTCTTTCCAGATGCTTGGTCTACAGCCTGAGCTGCCTGTGGGTATGATGACTGGGGAGATGCAGTGATATGTTTGCACTGTAGTCCTGTTGAATTCCACATGTCCTGGATGTCCTACAGAGTATGTATTTCTCAGGTACCTTCAAGGCCTTCTTGAAGGTTTGTCACCTGCAATAAGCATGCTCCTCCATTTCAGAAATGTCAGTGGTGTGGACTATCATCACAAAAATCACAGAATCTCATCATGGTGGGGGTTGGAAGAGACCTTTGGAGATCATTCAGTCCAACCCCCTGCTAAAGCAGAGGCACCCACAGCAGCTTCCCCCAGATCACAATGTCCAGGTGGGTTTGGGTTCTCTCCAGAGAAGGAGACTCCACAACCTCTCTGGGCAACCTGCTTCAGGGCTCCAGCACCCTCACACCAAAGAATTTTCTCTTTGTGGTCAGATGGAACGTCCTGGGTTCCAGTTCACTGGCAACCTTACCTGGTTCACTGGCAAGGACTGAGAAGAGTCTGGTCCCATCCTCTTGCCCCCACCCTTTAGCTCTTGCTAAGCATTGATCAGATTCCCCCTCAGGCTGCTCTTCTCCAGGCTAAACAGTCCCAGGTGTCTCAGCCTTTCCTCCTCAAAGAAATGCTCCAGACTCCTTAGCATCTTTGTACAACACTTAAATAAATTTGGCACTGAATTATGCCAGGAAGATTGTTAAAAATCCACAACAGAAACTGTCTGTTCTTTGGCTGTAGTCCTGACTTCCCTCAACACCTTCTTACTGCTTCAGGGATTTGTGTGCTCTAGGAATGAGACATTAAACACATATTGTTAATTATTCCTTTTTCATTTCAGTGCAAATGAATGCAAGAAAGGAGGAAAACTAACCCAAAGGAAACATTTGGACTGTGGTGTTGGGTTTTTTTTTTTAATATTGAAGACAGATAGGGCACCTTGTGCTTTGCATTAGCCATTGCCATGCTCTTCAAAGGCCTGAATGCTTTCTGTCCCTAGACAGAGGGATCTGTAAAGACTTCCCACAGTTTGGGGTTGAAGTGCTTCAGAATTCTTACTGATTTAATTTCTGTCATTGATCTTGGTTTAGAACATGGTTCCAAATGTCTCATGGTAAGAAGAGGATTAAAACTAGTAACTGACCCCATCACACAAAGTGCAACCAGACATTAGAGGACATGGATCAGTGAAGCCTGATGTCAAGATCCTGGTGCTGTCTTTCCAGCCAAAGGAAAAGGGTCAGTGGCAAAGCCTTCTCCCACCACTGAGAAAAGAGGCAAAGGGTGCACAGCTCAGAGTTCAGTTTTATCTCAAGACCCAACACTTTATTTGACCCTATGAGCTGGCTGCTATTCGGACAAATGAATAGCTAAAGGTCACACACAGTTCCCTGAAAAAGTGTCTTGATACTGATCTGAAAGCAGAAATGAGGGAAAAAAACCCTCAGTTTCATCCACACAGCCTCCTTCTCTTGTGAGGAGGGATCAGAAAGGTATTATATCTTAGACGAAAGAACAGGTGCTGGAGCATGTTCAGAGAAGGGCAACAGAGCTGCTGAAGGGTCTGGAGAACAGGTCTGGTGAGGAACAACCAAGGGACATGGAATTGTTTAGCATGGAGAAAAAGAGATTGAGGGGAGACCTCATCACCTGAAAAGAGGTTGCAGTGAGGTGGGAGTTGATCTCTTCTCTCCAGTATCAGGGGACAGAACCAGAGGACATGGATTGAAATTGTGCCGGGGAGGCTTAAGATGGAGATTAAGAAAAAATTATTTGCTGCAAGAGTGGTCAGGGATTGGAACAGGCTGCCTTGGGAGGTGGTGGAGTCACCATCCCTGGAGGTGTTCAAGAAATGTGTGGACATGACACTTTGGTATATGATTTAGTGGTCATGGTAGGTTGATGACTGGACTTGATGGTCTTAGATGTCTTTTCTAAAACAAACAATTCTATGACTATGTGAGTGGAGCATAGTGGTCAGAACCATTATTTCAAACTAACTGTGGCCTTCCCCTCCCCACCAGCAGCTGTAGCACAGAGACCAGAGCTGTGCAGAAATGAAGATGCTCTGGGCCTGAGTGGAACATGCTTCCGTGCTGGGGGGAGGAGATGAATTTCTGGAGATATTTGAACTTGATGGAAAACACAGTAATATATTTCAAGAGAAGATCTAACTCAATGTACTTATTTTGACCTTTTACCTCCTGTTTGTTACTGCCAATACTCATCAGATCATCATTTCTCTGCATTGCCACTGAATCACACCTACTAGGTTATGCTTTAAACAGGGACCACTGCAGGGGTTACATGGCTGCAATTAATTTTGATGTAAGGAGTTCCCTTGTTACAGGTGATGATGATTCACACAGTGTCACACAGTATCACAGTATCAGCAAGGTTGGAAGAGACCTCAAAGATCATCAAGTCCAACCCACCACCACAGACCTCAAGACTAGACCATGGCACCAAGTGCCACGTCCAAACGTGCCTTGAACACCTCCAGGGACGGTGACTCCACCACCTCCCTGGGCAGCCCATTCCAGTGGGGAATGACTCTCTCAGTGAAGAACTTTCTCCTCACCTCCAGCCTAAACTTCCCCTGGCACAGCTTGAGACTGTGTCCTCTTGTTCTGGTGCTGGTTGCCTGAGAGAAGAAAGCAACCTCCTGCTGGCCACAACCACCCTTCAGGTAGTTGTAGACAGCAATAAGGTCTCCCCTGAGCCTCCTCTTCTCCAGGCTAAACAATCCCAGCTCCCTCAGCCTCTCCTCATAGGGCTTGTGCTCGAGGCCTCTCACCAGCCTCGTTGCCCTTCTCTGGACACGCTCAAGCACCTCAATGTCCTTCTTAAATTGAGGGGCCCAGAACTGGACACAGTACTCAAGGTGTGGCCTAACCAGTGCAGAGTACAGGGGGAGAATGACCTCCCTGCTCCTGCTGGCCACACTATTCCTGATGCAGGCCAGGATGCCATTGGCCTTCTTGGCCACCTGGGCACACTGCTGGCTCATGTTTAGGCGGGTGTCAATCAGTACCCCCAGATCCTTTTCTGTTTGGCTGCTCTCCAGCCACTCCGACCCCAGCCTGTAGCTCTGCATGGGGTTGTTGTGGCCAAAGTGCAGCACCTGGCACTTGGATTTGTTGAAAGCCATCCCATTGGACTCTGCCCATCTGTCCAGGCGCTCGAGGTCCTGCTGCAGAGCCCTTCTGCCCTCCAACCCACCAACATCTGCCCCCAGCTTGGTGTCATCTGCAAATTTGCTGGTGACTGACTCAATGCCCTCATCCAGATCATCAACGAAGATGTTAAAGAGGATGGGGCCCAGTACTGAACCCTGGGGGACAACTGCTAGTGACAGGCCTCCAGCTGGATGTGGTACCATTCACTATCACTCTCAGGGCTCCTAACCCAGCACAGAGTGTTGCCATCCAAAGCCAGCCTTTTATTTTTGAGGTCAATGTTATCATATTTTCTTTTAAAAAATATCTTCAAGATAAATGGGCATGCACACAGCTTCCTGTTGTTAGGAATTTTTCTTTTGTTTTGTTTCATTTTGTTTTATTTTGTTTGTTGGTTTCAATCTGTGTCTCGATGCCTTTCAAGCTTCCTAAAGGTAGGAGAAATCTGGCTGTACATCTACATTTTCGAGGGCAGATGGCAGCAGAGGAGTAGCAAACATTTTGTGGAGTATCCAGCGTACGAAATATCTCCATCTGCCAAAGGCTGCCTGCTTTGATGGAACAGTATAAATATCTAAACCCCAGTGAAGAGTGAAATTTGACTGTTGTGAAATACCAGCTCTGTATGCACTGCATATTTTGATACTGTTGATCAGTCTTGGGTTTGCTAACTTAGAGTAATTGGCGCAATGTTATTTTCATGGAATGACAGAATGGTGGGGGTCGGAAAGGCCCTCTGGGGATCATCCAGTCCAACCCCCTCTAAAGCAGGGGCACCCACAGCAGTTTGACCAGCATCACAATGTCCAGGTAGGTTTGGAATCACTCCAGAGAAGGAGAATCCACAACCTCTCTGGGCAGCCTGCTCCAGGGCTCCAGCACCCTCACAGCGAAGAAGTTTCTCCTCCTGATCAGATACATGGTTGAATTTGATGATCTTAGAGGTCTTTTCCATCTGAAAAAATTCTATGATTCTATGGAACTTTCTGGGCTCCAGTTTGTGCCCAGTGCCTGTTGTTCTATCACTGCGCATTGCTAAGAAGAATCTGGCCCCATTATCTTGCCCCCCACCCTTTAGCTCCTGCTGAGCATTGATCAGATCCCCTCTCAGGCTGCTCTTCTCCAGGCTCAACAGGCCCAGGTCTTTTATTCAACAGAGAGTAGCACCAATTCAGTGGCATGATATTTTTTGTGCTCCTTCTACCACAGCCATAGACTCCGTGCTGCTGTGAGCTCAGGCTGCACTCATGAATGGTCTGTGCAGGTAAATCCCTGACCCCTCACTGCAGAAAGGCCCCTTTTTGTATGGCAGTTCCACTAACATTGAGAGGATGTGATCATCAACAAAGGTATCTCAGAGATAAATCCAAGGACACTGAAGATATGACAAGTTAGTCATTGAGAGTCTTCAGCACAAAGACAGGCAACAGCTACAACTATCTTTTACGGCTGTCTTAGGTTGGGAACTATAGGGTTAAAAGTCCTCTAAGGACTGGAGGAGTCCAGGGGTGGACACAGGAGTCCAGGGGTGGACACAGGAAAGTGTAAAATTGTTGTTCAACCCCATAATTCTACTATCTTTTTATAAACTAATGGCAAAGCCAACTTGTCCTCCTTTCCTCTCTCTCTTGCCTGCTATGTCTGGTAGGAGCTACTTATTGGGGTGAACATGTAAGGAGTGGACCTGTTTGGGGCCTCCAGAGGCTTGCTTTGGGCCTATGGACAGCAGAGGGGCTGGGCAAGTAGGATTGGAGCACTGGGGATTGTAGGTTACTTTTGGGTTGGGGGAAAATTCAAG
This sequence comes from Ramphastos sulfuratus, assembly GCA_013399055.1. Taxonomy (NCBI): domain Eukaryota; kingdom Metazoa; phylum Chordata; class Aves; order Piciformes; family Ramphastidae; genus Ramphastos; species Ramphastos sulfuratus. The sequence continues at coordinate 98,451 of WBNM01046159.1, forward strand.
AGGGATCTTATATCTGCTCTGTAATTCTTTTCCCTGTATCTTTCCTTCCAAATACAACTCTACATGTCTCTCCAATTCATGTGGAAGAGTCTTGTTCTGTTTGCTCTTTAAAAACCACAACAGCAGCATGGACCATGGATGTACTTACAGCCTGTAGCATGACACCTGAGTTAAATGGAGTAGCAAGCAAGCCCAATTCCAAGAAGACATCTGCATTGACAGCAGCTTTCCACCAGAGTGAAATCCACAGTGCTTTGCCCGCCCCAAAGGAAATTTAGACACAACCCCTCCTGGGCAGGATAAAAAGATGCTTATCAATGTCAAGATGACTCAATACTGAGAATAAGCTGTGCCTGTTTCCCAGAGCCAAACCTCAATTTTCCATATAAACTTCTCCTTCTGGAAGAGTTCTGAGCCCTAAGTCAGACCTTTTCGTAATGCAGGAATCTGAGATGTGGTTAGGCCTATGAGGTAGCTCAATGTGGGTGATAATTCTAAGTCTGTTATGTTTTTTATCTCTGTGGATTTTTCTTTATTTTTGATCTCAATATTCACCTTGAAAAAGAAAAGGGAAAAAAAAAAAAAAAAAAAAAGAAAGAAATTGCCCTAACCTTGCTTCCCCCAGACCATGGTTATTTTTGTGTGGTGTTTGCAGAAGACTGATAAAGAATGTGTCTGAAGAGCTCCAGCTCTTTATTCCAGCCCTGCTACCTGCCTGTGAGGCAGTATCCCTCCTGTTCACCTGACTTTGTTGGATCCCTTTGATTTGCTTTAATGTGTCCCCCTTTCATCTAAACTTACCCAAATAATTGGCAAACTTTGCTACATTGCTGCTCCTCCTCTAGTAAAAAAAATTAAGTCTATACATTTCTGCCTGAGTATGGAAATCTTGCAGCTCCCAAGTGTTACGGTGGGGTTTTTTTTTCAGTGATTAAAGTAAATCATTTGTTTCTGCTGTTTTACCTCTTCTTGCAAGACTGCTGAGTTTAATGTTCTCTAGAGAACTTGACAAAAGGCTTTTGAAAATCCAAATAAATTACTTGGACTAATTTCATCTATTATTTGTTGATATTCTCAAAGGATCCTAAGAGAATAAGAGGACTCTGATTCTTCCACACAGATTTGCCCTCATGACAACCTATGCTTTTGAGCCCAGGGACTGCCTTCTCTGTTAATTTTTTGGGAAGTGCAGCACTTCACCAAACAAGGTCCTGGTTGAAGTACTGAAGTGTTATTAGTATATTAAAAATCTTCTCAATGTTGATCAAGAGCTAAAGGGCAGAGGGCAAGAGGATAGGGTCAGACTCTTTGCAGTTGTATCCACCAGCAGGACAAGAGACAGTGGGCACAAGCAGGGACCCAAGAGGTTCCATGTGAACAGGAGGAAGAAAATTCTTTGGTGTGAGGGTGCTGGAGCCCTGGAGCAGGGCCAAAAGACATCCAAAAGATGTTGTGGAGTTTCCTTCTCTGGAGACATTCCAAACCTACCTGGACATTGTGATCCTGGACAAGGTGCTGTGGGTGCCTCTACTTTATCAGGGAGGTTGGACTGGATGATACTAAGAGGTCCCTTTCAAACACCCTTTCTGTTATCCAGTGTGATATGTCACTAATTCTGCTAAATCTGCTACTTTTGATGTTTCTGCTAGTTCTCAGAATTCAAAATTGGGCTTTCTATGTCACTTTTGCATATCCTTGTATGCTTCTTTTAAAGGCAAATATAGGACTGAAGTAGTTTCTGACCAGCTGAAAATAGGTGGCCATAGCTCATGTAGTAACTGTACACTCACCAACAGAAGGAATACTACTGGCTTATGTTTTAGCTTGTTTTGCTCTCCAGACATCCAGCACTCCAGGGAATCCAACAAAACCAGCGGGAGTAATTAGGAAATCATTCCACACCAGAGTGATTTCCTAATTATTCCAGTTTCATCCTACAGCTGTGATTATTGTGTTTTTCTGTCTGACTGGCTTTGCTCTCCAGGTCCTGCAAGCTCTGTCACCAGTCCTTCCTAACCGAAGTTATTCTGCAGCTCTGTTATGACAGCTCCACAACAGGTATGTCTCCAGCCACTTCTGTGATGTTTACTGTCTTAACAGGATGCACTAGAAGTGTACAAGAGTCTTTTGATGAGAGGAACCCCTGAGTTGAGAGTAACGTTCCTCGTTTCCCTTAGAACTCAAGAAGCAATTGTCTAAGCACTTTGTGTTTATTTGTATCCTATTTAAAGGAATGCAATAACTCTTAAAACCTTCCTGTTACTTTACAGTCACCCCACCATGCAAACAACACTAAAAAAAATGCATTGCAACCTCAAACACAAAGCCATTTTGCTTTGTGCTGTGAGATTCTTCAGTGAAGACATCTAGCATAATCATACCGAAACCTAATAACCAATATAATGTCATATACCCATGGAATCATTTAGGTTGCAAAGACCTCCAATATCACTGAATTCAGTCATTAACTTAGTGCTGCTTGGTCACCACTAAGCCATGTCCTTCAGCAGCGCATCTACATGGCTTTGAAACCCCTCCAGGAATGGGGACTCCAGCAGCACCCTGGGCAGCCTGTTCTGGGACTTTGTAAACTTTTTACAGAAGAACTATTTCTTCATGTCCAACCTAAACTTCCCCTGGTGCAACTTAAACCTGATTCCTCTTACCTGTTGCTTGTACCTGGGAGAAAACACCAACTCCCACCTCCTTTATTCATTGAGTCACAGATTCATAGAATGGTTCAAATGGGAAGGGACCTTCTCAGCATGTCTGTGGCCATCCTAATAGAATCATAGAATCATAGAATGGTAAGGTTGGAAGGGACCTCAAAGATCATCTAGTTCCAACCCCCTGCCATAGGCAGGGACACCTCCCACTAGTACAGGTTACTCAAGGCCTTGTTCAATCTGGCCTTGAACATCTCCAGGGAGGGAGCATCCACAGCCTCCCTGGGCAACCTGTTCCAGTGTCTCACCACCCTCACTGTAGTGTCTCACTACCCTCATGTGGTACCAGTCTGCAGATTCACCAATGCAGAATGTCTAATCTAGTGTTTAGAGGCATGGCTCCATGGCCACTGTGCTCTTAGGCTGGCAGTTGAATTCAATGATCTTAGACACCTTTTCCAGCTGAAATAATTCTATGACTCCAAGAAAGAAACTACTATTCCTTGCAAGCCAGCTTTGCAAGGACTGGTTATTTGCTGAGCTACTTTCTTTGGGCCTGCTAGACAAGAGATGCTCTTCATAACACACAGACAATATCTTCACACATAACTTTGTTTTGCCGTGTTAGGAAAGTTGGTATCGGTTTCTGATCTCATTTATAAGTATCACAGTTTTAGGCTACTTTTGTTGCCTAATTAATGTACTGCTGAGAAATTAATTAAATTGTAAAGAGTATCAATGAGGGGTAACATTCATTTTTCATATAGCAGCTGTGATGCACATCACTGACAGAAAAAAAATATCCTAGACAATGGAAATGATTTTATCTGTTGTGCTGGTGGTTAATGGAAAAGTTGAAGCTAAGCCTTGCAAGGCAAGAAATGAGCCAGGGCATGTACGTAAAGATGCACCAGGCTTCAGAGCTTCAGTTCCTCATATCATTAAACAAATAAATGAGTTCCCCCAGGGGATCTGTATTGGAACAGACGATATGTTGGATTATTTAAAAAGGCAAGCCATCAGCTTGTTCTCAAACTGAAATCAACACGAATTTTGTTTGGTTTAGAAGTGTTTGTCTTTTAAAATGTAAACACAAACAGCTTTGCATTATCAAATTTCCCTAACACAACTCCAATGGCTGTGAAAAATCTGTAGAAAGTATTTCTTCACAGCACTGTATTAAATGTGATACACTCAATGTGAAGACTAATTTTAAAGAATTATCTCTTTTTTCTCCCCTCCATAATCTATATCTTACAGGGAAGTATCTATAGCATCACCTTCAATTAGAATTGCAACTCTCTTATCCCCACTTGTGAATTCTTCACTGCTGAAGCTTGCTTGCAGAATTATAGAAACATTTCATAGATAAAACCCCTGAAACTATCTCTTATTCTTACATAAAATACATGAAATAAGCAATTGTTAATTTTTATCCATCAGACCCCTTTTTGGGAATGTCAAGTGTTTTGTTCACAACCAATTAACATCCATGGATTCTAACTCAGCCTCAAAGACATGCTTCAGCACCATGAAGACATTGTTCTCCCGCAGAGGATGGCATTTGCACTTCAAAGCCTAAAAAGCACTGACAGTGGGATCTGGAGAATACTCTACATATTCTTTCCCCTCCTTATTGCAGTTCACAGAATCATAAAATCATAGAATCCTAGAATGGCTCAAATTAGAAGGGATCATGGACATCATCTACCTCAACCTCCCTGCCATGGGCAGGGACACCTCCCACTAGCACAAGTTGCTCAAGGCCTCATCCAACCACAACCTCCCTGTACAACCTGCTCCAGAGTCTCACCCCCCTTGTACCCTATCATTAACTATGTTGAACAGTATTGAGCCCAATATTGCCCCCTGGGGTACTCAATAGCTACTGGCCTCCAACTGGATTTCTTATGGTTGATGAATCACCCTGTGGGCATCACCATTCAGACAGGTTTCAGTTCACCTCACTGTCCATACACTTCAACAGCTTCTCTATGAGAACCTTAGAGAAGAGAGTGTAAAAGCCTTCCTGAAGTCAAGGCAGACCATAACTTCAGCAGTTATAAGAAGGCCACAGTGGTGTTGGGTTGATGCTTGGTCTAGATGATCTGAGAGGTCTTTTCCAGCCAAAAGAACTTTGTGATTCTATGATTTATATCTTCGTACTTAACACATATTTGCTTATCTTGAAGCAATAAGCAAACTTTCCAGCTTGGCACAGGAATGGATTTTTGAGGAAAGCCTATAGAAAAAAACCTAAGCTTTAAAACCCTCTGCAAGTGGAAAATTTCCTTCAGTAGTTAGCAGACAATATGGCTAGAGCAGGAGTTGGGGATTTTAGTTTTGTTACAGGGAGACAATTTGTGGCAGACAAGGGAGGTTATGAGCATTTTCTCTTTTAGGACTATTAATTGTCCATTACAGCAGTGGGGCTGAGCAGTGAGCATAGCCACTGTTAACTATGTCATTTAAACAGAATGGAAAATATAAGTTCTTTTTGTATTGCTTTGTTTGTTGGATTTTTTTTTTTTGTTTGTTGTTGCTGGTTTGCTTTTTTTTTTTTTTTTTGATATCACCCAAAAAAGAGTTCTGCTTAGATTTCTGCTTAGATTTCTCCAGGATAGAAGTTCCCTGTGTAAAATAAATTCTGCCTTTTCATAGAAATTCTTTTCCTTATAAGAAGAAAATGAAGGGTTGTGACAAGTTTAAGAGGGAAAAAATATAGCACTGAAGAGTCCAAGAGCCCTTTTGACAGAGGTCTGCTTTGATGAAGCATTGCTGCTGATAAAACCTGCATCACTAGAAGATAAATTCTGCAGTATTTACTTCTTCACTACAAATCATGGTGGCCACAGGAGGCCAAGCAAGTCCTCCTCACCTAACTCTCACTCAACAAGGAAATGAGAAGAATTTCTGAGTTTAGGGAGAAAAAAGGACTTTAGTGCAAGGAGAGGGGAGAAAGCAGTATCTGGTTCAGCATGGGTACAAGAATCACAGAATCATTTTTGTTGAAGAGACCTCTAAGTTAGAATCATAGAGTCATAGACTCATAGAATGGTTTAGGTTGGAAGGGACCTCAAAGATCATCTAGTTCCAACCCTCTGCCATAGGCAGGGGCACCTCCCACTAGAACAGCTTTCTCAAGGCCTCATCCAACCTGGCCTTGAACATCTACAGGGAGGGAGCATCCACAATCTCCCTGGGTAACCTGTTGTTACAGTGTTTCATGAGGTTCCCCTCCAACCAACTCTCCAATCTGTCCAAATCCTGCAGATCACTTGCCAAGTTCCTTGAGTAGGTCATATCCTACACTAGGACAAGGGGCTGAACAGAACATAAGAGATATATTTATCTCTTCACTGGTTTATGGTTTTCCTATATAATCTGAGGTTCAGAGTGTTCTTGCTCTCCTGCTTGCTTGCTTTTCCCACTGTCTCTCCCTCTGGCCTTGCTTGCTCTGCACCAATGATTGTTTAGATTGTTTTAAGAACACTGACTGTGAGTGGGGAGGAGATAATAATATTGTGTTAGCTGGCAAAAGCCCCTGGGTTCTTGTCTGGGGGGGGGGTCGCTGGGTTTTGTCCAGGGAGGGTTATCTGGGCTATTATCTAGTTATATATATGTGTGTGTATATATATATATATACACATATATATACATATATGTATATGTTTACTACCTTTTATATTTAGTCTGCTCTTGTAAATAATGATTTTGCTTTACTTTCAAATTTTGAGTAGTATGGTAATTTACCTTTTGGGTAACCTCCAAACTCTAAGTAGTGTAAATCTACCACATGTAGAGGTCATAAATAAGATGACCTCTTGAAATTCCTTTGGTGGCTTGTCCAGCTTCACATGTGCAGCCTTCCTTATCCCTCTAAGGCCTTATGGAACTGCAGTGCATGTGTCAATGCAGGTGAAATATTAATTTAGTATTTTAATGATTAATTTTTAGGTGTGTAATCCAGAACATAAATATCTCTTTCTTCAATACACTTTTGCAGTGGTGGAGAAGTGTGGCTTCATGGAATGAAAAGCAAGATGAAAAGTGAGAAAAGTGGTTTGTTTTTTTTTCTCCTATGCTTTCAACAAGCAGTGAGGTACACGTGACAAAGTTTACCCTGGAACTTTTATCTGCCCCAATGGGAAATGAAAGATGGATCAGCACCTCAGCTGTAATAAAAGTGATCTTAGAGATATCATAATGACTCACATCAGCTAAAGAAAAGAAGTGAATATGTTCTGTTGATACCTCAGGTAGTTTGATAAAGGATGAAATGAGATGGAAGTCCCAGTCTACCTTTGCTGTGGTCCTGATCCACTTTGTTAACAAAAATACCCTCAACATTATTCACAAAAGTGCTACGGGTAAGGGACTGAGCTTAAATGCAGCGTTTGAGTGATGTGTGAAGGTCCCTCTTTCCTCCAGGAATGTGTGCTCAGAGCTCCAAAAAGCCACCCAGATTACCTGAGGAGTGTCTGGAAGAACAAGTCCAGGCTGAAGAGAAGGCTTCAGCAGCAGATCTTGCATCTGATTTCAATTACCTGATAGAAAGATCTGTGCAAATGGAGTCAGACTCCCCTCAGATTTCCACAGTGCTAGGGTAGGAGCAGACAAATAGCAGCACAAGAAGTTTCTCAGATCTAAGGATTATTTCCCTCCTCCCACTATGTATGTGGTCAAGCAGTGCCCCAGGTTGCCCAGTGTGGCTGTGAAATCTCCATCCTTGCAGATACCCATAACTTGACCAGAAAAGGGGTTGAGTAACTCTCTGTAACTGAAGCTGCTTTGAGTGAGGGAATGTGGTCTGGATGATGTCCAGTAGTCCCACCCCACCTCCACAATCCTGTAACTCAAGCTAGGGGAGCTCTCACCACATGGAAAGGACTGATCCTTCTTTGAGTGCTGGATGGTGGTTAACCATGTCATGCCTTCATTACTTTTCTGCTTTAAACACACAAAATTAGAGTCATTGAGGCTGCAAAAGACCTCTGAGATCATCAAGTCCAACACACATGCTGTCCTACAGAAATGTTGTTCCATTTAGTCATGATGTTGAATTGGTTGGAGCAATTAATTAGGCAGGAATTATAAAATATGTAGTTATTTTATTTCAAAAAAGCCCTGCCCACAAACTATATAGAAACTACTTAAATCTGGGTTCTAATTTTGTCAGGAAAATCTTCACAAGGATGCTTATAGGCAATTTAGTAATTTAGGAAAATCAGAAAATTGGAAAGGTTTAGCCACAACATGGCTCTGCCCTACTTACAAATAAAAGGCAGCCAGGAGCCCTAGGGAAAGTCTGTTCTACTCAGGGCAGTGAAGTAGAATTCAGAGAGAGTCCCTGGCTCCTTTGCAGTAGTGTTGTAATTGCTTGGTATCTTGATAGCCATTGAGAGGCTTCTCGATCTTCCCAGGCTCTAGCAGGATGCTGGGAAGGAGGCATATGATCTCTGACCTGATCCTGGTTTCTCCTGGCACAGAGGTTTGGAGAGGCGCAAGCAGGATCTCTCTTTCAGATGTGCAGAGAACACAATGTCTGTGGCACTTCTCATCACATCATGAGGCACTTAATGCCTTCTCCTGGGAAACTTGAGGCACTTAAGTTTCCAGGTAGTTCAAGCACAAAACATCAGGGCTAAGGTGGTCTGATGCACAAGGCAGAGCAGAACACATTGCGCAAGCCGAGAGCATTGAGGCAGAAGCACACTGTCTGAGCAGAGCAGAACCTAGAGCAGAGCAGTACACATTGAGGCAGAGCAGTGAGGCAGAAGCAGCACAACTGCTTGCAACTTAGCTCAATTTATATTATTTGCCCGAGTATAATGACTCCTTTGGCCACAGAGCTTCACCAATCAGAATGGCATTTGCAAAGCTGACCATACTAGGTGATACCAGGGCTTGCTTACTCTTATTTGGGCAAGACACTAACAAGTACCTAAACACCTGTGGGTACCTGTTTATCACTTTGCAAGGGGACATAATGGCCCAAGCCTTTGTTTAACTCTCGCCCTTGCTTACTCCATCAGCAGAAGGGTGGGGCAAGCCAGGGCATGTTTTAGGCCTATCAGCCTTCCATGACAGATACCGCATCTACCTATTTGATGTTGCTTTATTTACATTGAGACCATCACAGATTTATAGAATGGTTTAGGTTGGAAGACACCTTCAGGATCATCCAGTTCCAAACCCCTTGCCATGGGCAGGGACATGTCTCACTAGACCAAGTTGCTCAAGGTCTCTCCTGGGCAACCTGTTTCAGTGTCTCACCACCCTCACTGTAAAGAATTTCTTCCTAATCTCCAATCTAAATCTGCCCTTACCAAAGTTCAGTCCATTGCCCCATATCCTATCACTATAAGTCCTTGTAAAATGTCCCTTCCTGTCTTTCTTGTAGGCCCTTATTTCCAAACATATTTTCATTTTTACTGTATTTACAATACCTTAACTCCCATGAGCAGAAATACATTCCTGTAACTAATCAAAAAATGCCAGCACAGTCTCTTTACTTCCAAAGCTACAAGCCAGATGATTTTTTAACTTCTTCATCTCCAACAAGAACTGAGATTTTGGTCTTGTTTCAGTGAATTTAAGAAGAACTTTTATCCATAGTATTACAGAATCACTGAGCAGAACCTGGCTATGTCCTCCCAACACTGCCCTTCACATCTCTATAAACATGAATGAGGTCACCCCTCAGGTTCCTCTTCTCCAAGCTAAAGAGCTCCAGCTCCCTCAGCCTTTCCTCATCAGGGAGATGTTCTACTGCCTTCAGCATCTTTCTGACTCTGCACTGGACTCTCTCAAACAGTTCCCTAAAGTCCTTCTTGAACTAAGGGGGCCAGAACTGGACACAATATTCCAGCTGTGGCCTGACCAGGGCAGAGTAGAGGGGCAGGAGAACCTCTCTTGACCTACTCACCACACCCCTTCTAATGCACCCCAGGATGCCATTGGCCTTCTTGGCCACCTGTGCACATTGCTGGGTCAATGGGATCCTTCTGTCCACCAGTATGTTGAGGGTATAAAAACAAAGAAGCCTATCTATGATTGCTTATCAATTTACATGGCTGCTCACAGCTGCCAACCAAACCAACTCTGTTTTTGCAATGTCTTTATATGACTCTTTTACATTCCTATGACCTCAAATGTTCTGTCACACAGGGAAGTGTGACTTCAAAATGGAACTGATTGTAGAGTACATAGCCCAGTGCAGGAGGACATATGCATTTCCCTGCAGGTGCAATTTCACCCAGGAGTCATCTGTACTAATTATTAACAAAGGATTTCTCAAGTTAATCATCTTCTTAGAAGACTTTTGGGACCTTAACTGCTGTTTACTGCAGGGCCTTTTGAAATGCAAATCACTTCTGCAAACTTCAGCGAGCCCCAAACTCCGTTTGGATTCATTTGTAAGTATTTAAAGATCAAAGTCACTCCATCCCAGAAAGAAGATGCAAAACCTTTCTTCCAAACTGCTGATTTATTTTCCTCAGAAACTTTCACAGAAGTGTTTTGTCTCAGGGTTTTGGGTGCCTGCAAACAGCATTCAGAAGCCCTTCTGACCATTTGTCTGAAGATTAATAAGTTCCAAGATATGTTTCTTTATTTCACAACCTTTACTATCACAGGAGGTCACTCAATCTATGAAGGTGACAGCTTTGGCTATAACTTTACAGCATTCAGAAGGGGTGACCCACAGTAAATTATACATCCTGTTCTTTTTTTTGGGGCAGTGGCTGTCAGTGTTTTTCATCTGTGGCTTTTCTGCAAACTAGCTGAGGTCTTGCAGCCCTATTTGTCATATAGAAAGGACTCTGTGGTGGAGGCCATTAAAAAGTTCTCAGGGACCACATTTTCTGAAGTGAAGTGTCTGAGCTTATCTATTACACAAAGTCAGGAGGAACTGTAGCTTCTCCAAAATACATGAAGCATTTTTATCCACATCCCTGTTTGAAACTACTACCCTGGTTCTTAACATGCATCAGATAAATTATTCCAGACTGAGGTCTGAAGCCATCTGGATGAATCAATTTCAATGTGCCGCCCATATTGTAATCTCAAACATAAAGATTCACTGATTTTTTAGCTTCTCTTTCACAAACAAGGGCAATGCAGCTGGTGAAGGGTCTAGAGCACAAATCTTGTGAGGAGCAGCTGAAGGAACTGGAGTTGTTTAGCTTAGACAAGAGGAGGCTGAGGAGAGACATGCTGGCTCTCTACAACTCCCTGAAAGGAGGCTGGAGTCAGGTGGGGATTGGTTTCTTCTCCCGAGTAACAAGTGATAGGACAAGAGGAAATGGCCTCAAGTTACACCAAGGGAAGTTTATGTTGGGAATGGGGAACAGTATCTTCCCCAAAAGGGTTGTCAAGCCATGGCCCAGGCTGCCCAGGACAGTGGTGGAGTCTGCATCCATGAAGGGATTTCAAAGCAATGCAAATGTGGTGTTGAAGGAAATGGTTTAGTGGGGAACCTGGCAGTGCTGGGTTGATGGTTGAATTTGATGATCTGAAGGTTTCTTTCAACCAAAAGAATTCTATAATTTTTAACACTAAAAAGGGGTAGCTGTGAAGATCAAGATGTACTGTAGGTTCTTTCACAAACTGGAAACAACTGCAATTGTTGTAACTGTTTCAACAAACAAAAGACCTTCCTGGTGGACCTGTAAATCATCCCTGTGAGAAGAATTGCTGTGGTGGCACTGACTACCATCCAAACTTCCATGCTAAAGGAGGCTGAGTGATCTGAGTGCTGTTCTCTAAATTTGTTCAAATGTCTGACCCAGTCACACTTCACAGAGATCTCACAGGAGGTATTGATGTCAGTACAAATATTTGACCTAGCATCTTGTAGGTATTTAAAGTAAAGCCACGTTCAAACACCTCTGCCATGGGCAGGGACACCTTCCACTAGACAAAGTTGCTCAAGACCTCATCCCACCTGGTCTTGATCACCTTCAGGGAGGGAACATCCACAGCACCTCTGGGCAACCTGTTCCAGTGTCTCACCACCCTCACTGTAAAGAATTTCTTCCTAATTTCCAGTCTAATCTCCTCTCCTCAAGCTTAAATCCACTCCCTCTCCTTCTATCACTACAAGCCCTTGTAAAAAGTTCCTTCCTGGCTTTCCTATAGGCACCCCTCAGGTACTGGAAGTTCACAAATGACTGGACAGATTAATGGTAAAAAATCCAGATAGTGCTATCAAATATTATCAATACTGTCAAATGCTATGAAATAGAATCATAGACTCAACCAGGTTGGAAGAGACCTCCAAGATCATCCAGTCCAACCTATCACCCAGCCCTAGCCAATCAACTAGACCATGGCACTAAATGCCTCATCCAGTCTTTTCTTGAACACCTCCAGGGACAGTGACTCCACCACCTCCATGGGCAGCCCATTCCAATGCCAATCACTCTCTCCATGAAGAGCTTCCTCCCAATATCCAGCTTACATCTCCCCTTGTAGAGGGCACAATTTAAGACTGTGTCCCCTTGTTCTTTTGCTGGTTGTCTGGGAGAAGAGACTGACCCCCACCTGGCTACAACCTCCTTTCAGGTAGTTGTAAACAGCAATTAGGTCACTCCTGAGCCTCCTTTTCTCCAGGCTGAACAACCCCAGATCCCTCAGCCTGTCCTCACAGGGCTGTGCTCCAGGCCCCTCAACAGCTTCATTGCCCTTCTCTGCACACATTCCACTACCTCAACATCTCTCTTGAACTGAGGGGCCCAGAACTGGACACAGCACTCAGCATGTAGCCTGACCAGTGCTGAGTACAGGGGCAGAATAACCTCCCTTGTCCTACTGGCCACACTGTTTCTGATACAGGCCAGGATGCCATAGGCTCTCCTGGCCACCTGGGCACACTGCTGGCTCATGTTCAGCTACTATCTACCAGCACCCCCAGGTCCCTTTCTGCCTGGCTGCTCTCCAGCCACTCTGTCCCCAGCCTGTAGCACTGCTTGGGGTTGTTGTGGCCAAAGTGTAGAACCCTGCACTTAGCCTTGTTAAATCTCATCCCATTGGCCTCTGCCCATCCATCCAGCTTGTCCAGGTCCCTCTGCAGAGCCCTCCTACCCTCCAGCAGATTGACACCTGCTCCTAACTTGGTGTCATCTGTAAACTTACTGATACTAGACTCGATCCCCTAGTGCAGATCATCAGTAAAGATACTGAAGAGGACTGGGCCCAGCTCTGATCCCTGAGGGACACCACTAGTGACAGCTGCCAACTGGATGTGGCTCCATTCACCACCACTCTCTGGGCCCGGCCCTCCAGCTGGTTCTTGACCCATATCAGAGTCATTATGACAGGTAATTTTATCAGCTTCATATCCATATTTGGCTCCAGACTTCCTTGGCTTGGAAGATTCTGAAGGCCATGAAGAAAGCGTAGAGTGCTGTTATTAAGCAATGTTCTAGGCATTTGCTGATGGAGGTGTCTGGGCTGACTCTCATTAATTACCTAACTCTAATATTCATTAGCACACAGTGTAGTGTTGTGCACTGATGTACCATGGACATGAAATAGATGAGAGAACCTGTCTGCTTCTGATGCTATTAGCACAAGACCAGTGTCACCTCAGGAGTGCCACCTTCCTCCGTGTCAGCACAACATTGTCGTGGTGTGATGGTTTGGGAGTTACCCCCCCCCACACACAATGAAATCACCCAGACCGGACTCAGCCAGCTGGAAGTTAAGAGATGAAGCAATATTTACAGCTTAGCACAATTTACAAGCCTATGTAATATACACAACATACAGTTATTCACAAGTTAAGAGTAATACAGAAACACGAAATTCCCTCTAAAACAATCAAATTGCCAGGAGGATCCTGAACCAAACCTCCTCCCCCTCCCTTTTCCCCTCCCTTCAGCAATAACCAGATCAATCCCTGTATATCTCACGTGACAAATCTGGAGAGATCTGAGGTGAGATGTCAAAAAAAGACGACAAGGAGGTTAGAGGAAATAAAGGGTTAGGTCGGATTAGAGTTAAGGCAGAAAGCAACCACAGACTGCTGGAGTGAAGGAGCAGAATAACAACTACTGAGAACTAACTGAGAAGTGTTTGAGCAGTGANATAAAAAATAATTTTAAAGTTGTACCCAAGGCACGGGTGCCAAATGCACTACATAAAGTCAGCAGGTGTTTCAGGAGACATTACAACAGTTGGGTGAGAGATCAGAAAAGAAAAGAAGAGACTGTAAAACACAGGTCACTGCTGTGCATGGATAAGAACCTAAGGTATCAGCTCTAATTAACTGGTACAAGAAAGCATTTCTGACTTTTCTGCTGGATTTACTGAAGCACACCTGTGACATTTACACTGGCAGAATATTTGACCCACATGCCCACAGGTTACTTCAGACTCGTTTTGGCCTGCTAACTACATCATATTCATCCATTCTGCTGCCAGCCACGCTGGCTTCTGCTGCTGCCTTGCCATCCCCCCCACATCCCTACCTTTTTGATATTAAGCCCATGGACAATCTCTATTTACTTCCTTTGCTGGAGGACAGAGCAGATGGATTAGCATGATTCCAATCAGACAAAGTCTCCTTCAAAGAGAAGATTAAAAGTGATGCAGTAGAGTTGGTAAAGCATTTGTGAAAACCAGGCGAAGGCAGGTGCGGCTCGGTGTGGTGGCAGGGAGGGTAGGAAGGTGAATACTCTCCATAGAGCCATTGCTCAAATTAAACATATCCTTTGAGTGCTATCTAGCACTGAGATACACTGGGTAGTGCCTTAAATTGCCTTGCTCTCACTTTTTGCTTCTCTCCCCTTTTATCCATTCAGTGAGTCATGACTCCTGTCAAAGGCACCTGGTGAAAAGCCTGAACTCCAAAGCTTTCTCAGAAAATAGCTTAAATTTTCTTTCTCCTTTCCAATCCCCTCCCCACCTTGACACACACACATTTTTCCACTCACACCTTGACTGCAAACTGCCAATTCCTGTGCAGCCAGACCTCTTCATGGCAGAGGCAAACACTGGCAGGCATCTGGAACAGTAAGAGCTTGAGAGGAGGAGGGACTCTTTCCTCTGACTGCTGAGACAATCCATGCTCAGCTAACCAGTTACACTGAGCCACAAGGCAAACATGCTCTCTGTAGAGAGTTTTCCTTAGCAGGGAAATGTTGCACAGCATTTCCATAGTTACTTCCTGCTACCTTAAGAGAGGAAATTACCCAGCCCTCTGATTGTTTCCCAGAAGTTTACCTGCATTCAGGTAACACCAAATTCTCAGAGGTTGCCCCTTCTCCCTTCCCCTTCTCCCATTTTCAAACAGAGGGAAGTCTTTTAAAAATGCCCCATTCATTTGCACCAGCTGCTCCATCTGCTCCTCACCAGACCTATTCTCCAGACCCTTCACCAGCTTCATTGACCTTCTCTGGTCACACTCCAGCCCCTCAGGGTCTTTCTCATAGTGAGATAATGGCCATTTGTACCTCATTCCATGTTAAAATAAAAGGAGATAAGATCTGCTCAGATGAAAGTCTGCTGAATGTGGTCCATATTTATAACAGATGCACTTGCTTTGAGCCAATTATATTTGAACATTCCTGATTTTATTCTATAAGAATGCAGAAAAGGAATGCTCAGAGTTGCAGCCCAAAATGCCCCAAGCTGAGGCAATCAGAAGCTTAGAAGAAGTTACCAATGATCTTCAATGATAGGCTCAGACTTCACATGGGCATCCAGGAGGAGGCCACCTGTACCCCAAGAGGCTCCTGATCTTGTAGGTTTTCAAAGCATTTAAAACCTTCTGAATACTCAGGCCATAGCTAGTAATTCAAAACTAATTACGAACTGACAAACATCATAAAGTCCAATTTCTGGGATAGGAATAGAATAATCCATCTCTAATTCAAGAAGATTGCCATACTTACTCAAGATAATTAAATATTATGTGCATGTATAATTAATAGATGTCTAAGCCATCCATAACAACAAATCTATCTTCATTTAAATTTAAAAGCAGAGGACATTTAGACAGAAACTGATCTGTGCAATCATGGTTATTACTTCTTTTCTTTAGTCTCCGTACTCCTTGAGATTGATTGTTCAGAAGCTCTTGGCACTGAGCAACTCTGCTTCCATTGAAGTCAGTGGTAACCACCACACTCCTCTGAGACTAAACTTGACAATGGATGTGGGCAAAACACATCAAGGGCTTTGAAAACCTGTCCTGGTGTGAGCTAGACCAGAACCAGTTCTGTTCAGTGCTGTCACTTCTCAGCTCAGTCTCTTCTCAGTGGGCAGGACTTTCTGAAGTCCAGGGCAGGTTTGCACAGCCAGGGGCTGCTTCTAGCAGGGAGAAGCTGATGGTCAGGGTTCCTGCCAAGGGCTGGGCTGCAGAAAGGCTCTGGCTCTGTCCTTTGTGTATTCTGTGATTCTATGGCTAGGAAGGAAAATGATTGCAAACAAAAACTGAGGGCTGCTCAGTGACAACAGCACAGATTATGAGAGAAAACCACCAACCCAACCAACCCCTTGAAAGATCAGATGACAGACCACCAGAAGAACTTGACTGAACACTTTAAAGAGACACCTGATGGAGCACCATGTTGCATCTAACCTCACTTGGATACTGCTGCCCAAGGTTCTGGCAACCTCACACCACTCACAGAAGCTGTGAGCACAAAGGCACACACTGGGTGCTCTGCTATTACCAGGTTCACTCTGTTTTTTTCCCAGGGATGATCCAAAATACTCAGGTTTTGCCACCTGATGTGGGTCCTGTAACGTCACAGGGCCACAAAACCTTTCTCTGGCACTAGCATGGTATTCTAACACCATACCAATGAACTCTTGTGTTTCAGTGCTCACACTTGAGCCATTTGACCTTCACTGATTGGCATTCAGGTGTAATATGCTTCTGCAACTTAGCACTGAGCAGTCACAACCAGGCTTGCACTGCTTTCTTAACACATCATTCTAGCTGTTGGTTGTCTTCTGAAGACCTACCAGAAGCTTTTTTTTTTTTTTTCTTTTTCTGAGGGATCATCAGTTGTTACTCCTGACAATGCAAAGTAACAAAAGGGCTTTTTAACAGGAGAACTTTGATAGCTGAGAAGTTCCAGCTTGCTCTGGAATTCCCTTCCCTTGGATATTCATTATATTCTGGACGATATTTTTAAACCTGCCTATGGGATTTGGATGCCCAATTCCCATTAAAATTAATGTAAATTAATGGAAAATGAGTAACCAAATTAATTAATTGAATTAAAATTAATGAGAGCTGGGCATCCACATCCTTAAGGCAAGTTTTTAAATTTCAGCCAGTGAGTTTGAGGACAATACACAGACATAAATATAATAAATATAGGCTTTGGGTCTGTAGTGACCTACAGGAAACAGGGGAAGGTGCAAACATCTGGCAGATATTTGGAAACAGTTAGAAGTCACTTCTGTCAATGTGTGACTGATGCTAACCATTTATTTCCTAGGATCCCCCTGTATATCTATACCCATGTCCTAGGCACTGGCTGTTCAGAACACAGCCTAATTCTAGCTAATAAGAGCCATCAGAAGATGATTTAGAGCTGCAGTTTGATTTTTAAAGAGGGGTTGTCATAATATATTTAACCATTGGCATATACTATCATTCAGAACTTCCCACAGATTCCATAACTGTCACTTCCAGCATTACTATTTTATATTTCTAGAATACATTGATCATTTCTATTTCATATCTTTAAAGCTGCTGATTTCCCCCACATACCCTGTATAACTCTCCTACTATATAAAAATCAGTCCATAAAGCTTATAGGCCAGGAAGAAGGTGACAAATTATACAAATCATGGATTTCTCTTAGCATTGGAAGTAGATTTTAGGTCTCACAAAAGCATATTTAGGTTTTGCTGACAACTAAAACCAGACAGCAATGTATCTTTGGATATCAAGTTGCTTTGCTTTAACTTAATCTTTAAGGTTTTCTGAGTGAGCTCCCAACCACCAAAAGAATTCCAGCTGAGTTTTTAACTACACTAATTTAATTTTTTACTATACTAAAAACCTTCTACATATTCTGGGACCTCACTACCACACTCAGCCAGTTATCAAAACCAGTTCATTTGTAAAAGCCAAGATCATCCTTTCGAGCACCCTTTTGTTTCTCAGACTCCAAGATTATACAGAATTTCAGGCTGATGAAGAATAGAATCATTTTGATTAGAAGAGACCTTTCAGATCATCAGGTCCAATCATTAACCCAGAACTGCCAAGTCCACCACTAACCCATATCCCTCAGCATCTACACAGCTTTTCAATCCTTCCAGGGATAGGGAATCCTCCACTGCCCTGAGCAGCCTTTCATGGGCTTGGCTAGCCTTTCCATGAAGAATTTTTTTCCTAATGTCCAATCTAAACCTTCTATGGTGCAACTTGAGGCCATTTCCTTTTTCAATGTGTATAATAGAATGAATGCTTATTACCAATACCTGCAGATTAGGATGTAGTCATGTTACAAAGATATGAATTTGATCCTTGCAGAAATCATACCACTTGTATCATAGTTGTGACAGTACCCCCATGTTACATCACTGTTCACTCTCACCCATTCTCTTAACAAGACAAATATCTATGGCTATTTAAGTGCAGCAGAAGAATTGTCTAGATAGAACTTTAGGATTTTCTTCATGCCTTTCAACAAGTTTGTTTGTCTTATATGACCAAAAGGTGCAGCTCCAGTTAAGCCACTGCATGTCCCAAACCTTTAGATGTGCCCACAGCACCATCAGTTCTCATGCCCCGTAGCAGAAAGCACTGTCTTGGAAGGACTTCCTGCATGTTTATCATACAAGCAGATGCCAAAAACATTAACCTGCAGGCACATCTGGACCATGGGGGAAATGAAAGCATTCTGTTGGCCCTACACTCCCTAGAAGCATTTTCTGTCCTGGTTGGCAAGAGTTAGCAGACTCCAGCCCAGAAGGTGGCAGGAGGGCGTTGGTGCAAAGGGCATTGCCTCTGCAACACAGGACAGATGTAACCCAAAACACACCCTGCTTGGAGGCAGAGCTGAAAGAGCCAATGGAATGTTTTAAAGAAATTATTATTCCATAAGGTAAACCCCCAAGTACTGTACAAATCATAGAACCACAGACTGCTGTGGGTTGGAAGGGCTGTTAAAGAGGTCATCTAGCCCAATCCTCTCCACTGAGCAGGGACATCTGCAACTAGAGCAGGTTGCTCAGAGCCCCAGATAACCTGATCTGCAATGGAGCCAGGGATGAAATCTCCTACCTCTCTGGGTAACCTGGGCCAGGGTTTTGCCATCCAGAGCATAAAACATTTCCTTTTTTCTCTCCAGTCTGTATCTCTCTCCTTTAGTTCAAGCCATCACTCCTTGTCCTGTCACAGCAGACTGCTCAAAAGTCTGTCCCCAGCTTTCTGATTGGCCTCTTTAAACACTGAAAGGCCACCAGAAGGTCACCCTTGAGCCTTCTATTCTCTAGGCTGAACAATCTCAACTATCTCAGCCTGGCCTCACAGCAGAGGGCATCCAGCTAATTTTTGCATCCTCCACTGGACCTGTACCAAGAAGGCCACCATATTATCCCAACAGATAAACCAAACTGAAATATCATTTGCAAACTCGCTTCCCAGAATGCTGGCCTCATTTCTTGCTTTGACTTTCAACCCTCAGAAAAACTGTGAGAAGTGATAAGAGGTTGGATGGTTGGCTTGTTCTCAGTGACACCGATTGACCCATGGTCTAGTCTCGAGGTCTGTGGTAATGGGTTGGACTTGATGATCTTTGAGGTCTCTTCCAACCTTGCTTATACTGTGATACTGTGATACTGTAATATTGCTCCGTTCAACATAGCCTGTAGGTCCTCTTCTTCCTGCTGCATCTGTACACAAACCAAATAACTTCTGGTAGAAAAAAACAAAAGCTAACAAAATCCTGAAAGTTCAGGTAAAAAAAAAGNCTGTTAAAGAGGTCATCTAGCCCAATCCTCTCCACTGAGCAGGGACATCTGCAACTAGAGCAGGTTGCTCAGAGCCCCAGATAACCTGATCTGCAATGGAGCCAGGGATGAAATCTCCTACCTCTCTGGGTAACCTGGGCCAGGGTTTTGCCATCCAGAGCATAAAACATTTCCTTTTTTCTCTCCAGTCTGTATCTCTCTCCTTTAGTTCAAGCCATCGCTCCTTGTCCTGTCACAGCAGACTGCTCAAAAGTCTGTCCCCAGCTTTCTGATTGGCCTCTTTAAACACTGAAAGGCCACCAGAAGGTCACCCTTGAGCCTTCTATTCTCTAGGCTGAACAATCTCAACTATCTCAGCCTGGTCTCACAGCAGAGGGCATCCAGCTAATTTTTGCATCCTCCACTGGACCTGTACCAAGAAGGCCACCATATTATCCCAACAGATAAACCAAACTGAAATATCATTTGCAAACTCGCTTCCCAGAATGCTGGCCTCATTTCTTGCTTTGACTTTCAACCCTCAGAAAAACTGTGAGAAGTGATAAGAGGTTGGATGGTTGGCTTGTTCTCAGTGACACCGATTGACCCATGGTCTAGTCTCGAGGTCTGTGGTAATGGGTTGGACTTGATGATCTTTGAGGTCTCTTCCAACCTTGCTTATACTGTGATACTGTGATACTGTAATATTGCTCCGTTCAACATAGCCTGTAGGTCCTCTTCTTCCTGCTGCATCTGTACACAAACCAAATAACTTCTGGTAGAAAAAAACAAAAGCTAACAAAATCCTGAAAGTTCAGGTAAAAAAAAAGAGATGGCAGAGACAGAAAGGTTATTCACCGTCCCATTATGACGCATTGCTCGTGGCCAAGTCTGCCTGTGCACTGCCCTGAAACTTTCACAGCTTTTCTCTTCTTCTGCATGCTTTATTATTTTCTAATTTATCACCACATGCATCTAAACACGAAGCTGTGTCACATTAAGCACTTTAAAGGATTTACATTATACGCCTGTTACGGAAAACGTTGAGTGCCATTAATAAAGCTGCTGCTCATTTCAAATAAACTCCAGAGTTTTACACCAGAGCATGCAGATGTAAAAGCTGGGGAAGAAAGCAGATTTATAATGTCATAAAGGATAATTACTGGGAACATTATCAAGGCAAAAATTCTTACTGAACTCCCTGTAATTAGCGTCCAAGGATCTATTTAAAACTTCTGCTTCCTCTAGGTAACATAACAGAGCAATTTAGAGGAAACAGCACAACTCATTGATTTAGCCAGTCTCTTTGTGGAATGGTTTGGGTTGGAAGAGACTTTAAAGCTCACCTGTCATGGGCAGGGACACCTCCCACTAGGCCAGGTTGCTCAAAGCCTCGTCCAACTGGCCTTGAACACCTCCAGGGAGAGGGCATCCACAGCCTCCCTGGGCAACCTTTTCCAGTGTCTCACCACCCTCACCGTAAAGAATTTCTTCCTAATCACCGGTCTAAATCTCCTCTCTTCCACCTCAAAGTCATTTGCTCTCATCTTATTACTACAACCCCATCTAAAAAAGTCCCTCCCCAGTTTTCTTGCAGGCCCCCTCCAATTACTGGAAGGCTTTGTTCACAGCTTAGGCATGGTTTTGGTGCTAGTAAAAGATACCCACTGTTTTTTGGAGCTTTTTCTTCCATTGCAGTTTCTATGTGATTGTGTGTTTTACCGTAATAATAAAAATATTAAAACTTTAAAAATATTTATGCTGTATTAAGCACATTTTGCAAGAGAATAGAAACTATGCATAGAAGCAGATAGAGAAGATCCAGCTCTTAGAGTGCTAGACAGCTAGAAAATAGTGTCCTGAATAGCTTCCACCCATGTCTCGGGTTTCGGGTTTTTAAAAGTACCTAAACAGGAAAGGTTGACACCCAACAACCTCACATTTCAAACAAATCCTGGCAATCACCAGATCTCATAACGTCAAAAGAAAGTTGCAAAGTCTAAGCTGAGAAATTACCTTTTGAAAAGTTTCAATGTTCTAGGCCATTTTGCCCAACTCTATAAAAGAGAGAAACCTGGAGATGTTCCCCTTGCCCTGCAGATTTTAATCAGTTTTGATGTTT